>VDFB02202256.1:63199-127756 GCA_007258455.2 Sequoia sempervirens
AGATTAGCAAACTTCTGTAACTCATTTTGGAACATAATATATAAAATTTACCTTGGTTGCTATTGATGGTTCAATTTACCTTCTGGTTCTTGCAAAATATTGTGCATTTTCAGGTGATTGATCAAGCTACTTCGTGAAATCTTTCTTTTCCTTATAGCTTTGTCTCATGTTAGCGTGCCTTTCTTTACAAAAGTAGTATTATGTAGGTTACAAACTGTGTTTACTTAATTGCACATGAGCTTTTAATTTGTGAAAATCTGCTTTTCCTTCTTGAATGTGTGTGCATGTCAAACCTGTTTGTGAAACACTTATGCATAATCTACAGAAACTTGTTGTGCAGTACCATATCCATCATTAGTTTTCAAGTGTAACTCGAGTGTCTCATTGTTCTTGTTATTTTGGTGTATCACCATAGGGTTTAGTTTTATTTTTATGCATTCTCCTTCTCCCTTTTCCTTACAAGATCAGTAGTTAGGTGACACCATAAGGAAGCCGGCCTTCTCTGGAGGTTGACCTCTGTTTATAAGAAACCCACATCTTTAGAGGTCTTCCCATGTTACACTGAGGTGTTGAACATTAGGTTCAACAAGGTGTAATTTCAGGTGATAACAGTCCTCAAGAAGGTTGAGATGAACCAAGTCCAATCTCTAGAACCACAAGGGTTTTTAGACAAAGAGATAAACTTCCACCCCAAAATGAGCTCTCAATTCCCCTTTTTATAATCTTTTTAGGGATTTCCAACTACTCTCTTCTAAAATCACTATCAATTTATTAAGCTATTAACTCCAAAAAGTGATTTAATTTACTTTTAAAACATTTCTAGTGCTTAAAGTCAGTTTTAAGCATCCCATCATTTAAAACTTTCCATCCTTTTTCCAATGGGCTATAAGAATGAGGTGCTTGATAAATTCATTTAATTAAAAAGGCAACCTTAGTGAAAATAATTAAATATAGTTCAATATTACACCCAATTAGCAGGAATGGTTGAAAACCATCAGAATTGAAATCTAACTACGCAGGAGTGATCCTAATGATAGTGTAAGGAAGCTAAGGTAGTGGAACAACTTCCTACACTAATTGAGAGGAGGATAATGTAAAACTTTATATATCTTTTCAATAGTTACAAAAACTTAAACATAAATAAACATAAATATCATGCATACCACAACACAATGATTTATGTGGGAAAAATCCTTTTGAGAGAAAAACCCTACACTCCAAAAGCCACCCAATATATTATTCAAAAATCACTAAGATCACAATATACTTACAGAGCAAGATTCTCACAGGAGTATCACCAACCAGAGATCCAGAGGCAACATGACTTCTATCAAAATCTTAGAATACATCACAATACACAGTTGTAATACAATTCCCTCATAAAATAGGGTTCTTTCTAGGGAAAGTCAAGCCAACAAAATATTGATTGTCAAATTTGAGAATTAATGATGAACGGTCCAAATTTATAATAATAAAATATACATAAAATTTGGCTTTCAGGGGTGCTGCCCCCAAACCCCTACTGGAGTGTGTGGCCCCTGGACCCCTTGACAAGGAGATGATCCCCCCAAACCCCTCGTTGAGGGTACGCCCCTCCCCCCCGCCACACCCCCATGTGCTTACTTATCAACAATACCTTATGTAATTGCAAGGTTGAGACACATTTTCCCAATAAATCTCCCACTTGTCAAACACCTTGCAAGAGCAATGGCAGGGATTATAAACATCATCCCTTAATTTCTAAGGGTCGAAAGACCCATAGACTTTGAAAACCATCTAAACTTTCATGTGCCCACAAACTTAGTTAAAGAATCAACAATATTCATCAAAGTCTCTACCTTAACCAACTTTACCCTACCATCTTTAACCATATCTCTAACAAATGATATTGTACATCAATGTGCTTGGTCCTAGCATGAAATGTCAAGTTTTTAGCTAGACATATCATACTCTAATTGTTGCAATAAATTATTACTGCACCTTATTTTATTCAAATATCTGAACACAGTCTTTTAAGCCAAATGGTTTATTTACAAGCATGAGTAGCTGCCATATACTCAACTTCAATAGTGGACAAAGAAACCATAGCCCATCACTTACTAATCCAAATAATTATACCACCAAATAAAGTAAACACATAAGCATTGGTGGATCATCTATTATCAACATCACCTACCTAGTCTGAATCCACATAACCATGAATATCAAGGGAAATCTCATCTTCAATCAAATTACTCTGATAACACAAGGAATACTCTAAGGAACCACACAAATATATGAAGACTCTTTTAATTGCATCCCAATGAACTCTACCAAGATTAGACATATATCTAGAAAGAACTCCCACTGCTTGGGAAATGTCTGGTCTAGTATAAACCATAGCATACATCAAACTTCCAACTACACTTTGGTAAGACACTCTCCTCATGTATTTCATCTCTAATGGGGATGTTGGACAATATGAAATAGATAACTTTGTTTCAACCAAAAAAGGAACACACAATGGTCTACAATCCTGCATATCAAACCTCTGTAAAAATGAATTGAAATACTTTGGCCAAGCTATAGATTTCTATTCACTTTGTCTCTTTTAATTTCTATCCCAAGAATGTGTTTAGTTGCACCAAGGCCTTTCATTTCAAATTTAGTAGCAAGTTGAGATTTCAGTTCTAAAATCATACATCTCCCTTTACCAAAAAAAACATATCATCAACATATAATGCAATAAATAGGATATGATCACCATCAGTTTTATAATAAACACATTGAACTAATTTAGAATGCTCAAATCCCAAACTCAACACATATGTATCAATTTTTTGGTACTACATCCTAGGACATTGTTTTAGGCCATACAAAGATTTCTTCAATTCGCAAACCAATTTACTCTTACCTTTCACCATGTAGTGCTATGGTTGTGTCATATAAATATCCTCCTCCAAGTCACCATGAAGGAAAACAATTTTTACATCCATTTTCTCAGCCTCTAAATCATAAGCAACAACAATAGAAAGCAAAAATCTAATGGATGTCATTTTTATAATAGGAGAAAATGTCTCACCATAATCAACACCCTCAACTTGAGAGTAACCTCTTGCAACCAACCTTGCTTTGCTCTTCTTAATACCTCCATCTAAACCAATATTTTTCTTGAAAAAACATTTACAACCAACAAGTTTTCTTCCTTCAAGAAATGGTACAAGATCCCATGTATCATTCTTTTTCAAAGCTGTCATTTCTTCATCCATAGCAATCCTCCAATATTTTGTATCATTAATACCTAATGCCTCTTCGATTGATCTAGGTTCATCCATGTTAGTATTAAAAGAAAAAATACATCTCCAATCATTAGGTGAATACCTTTCAGGTGGTTTTCTATGCCTTGTAGACCTACAAACAAGCTAAGTTGGAGGTTCTTCCTCCTCTTCTGAAGATTTCAAGTTAGATGAGCTCTCCTCAACTTCTTGTCTATCCATGGGCCTTGATTCAACTTTCTCAGGTGTAGAAGGAAATTGAATCTCATCTTCTTATTTACTTTTTTTTGGCTACAATACAACATAAGAAGACTTATTTTCTCTAAAAATAACAATTCTACTATATTACCTTATGTGCAAAAAGATCCCAAAGCTTGTATCCTTTCACACCATAATTGTATCCTATGAAGATATATTTCATAGCCTTGTTCTCCAAATTTTCTCGCTTCTCCTTTGGCACATGTGCATATGCCTCCCAACCAAAAACTCTAAGATTTCTTAATGAAGGCTTATGGCCTGACCATGCCTCTATAGGTCTCTTATAAACAAGAGTTGATGTAGGAGACCTACTAATTAGGTAATAAGCAGTGGCAACAACTTCAACCCAAAACCTTTGTTCTAGACTAGAACCACTCAACATACTCCTAACCTTCTCCATCAGTGTCATGTTCATTCTTTTGACAACTCCATTCTTTTGTGGAGAATAGGAGTTATCTTTTTTCTATGAATACCACAATATTTATAGAATCTATCAAAATTGTTAGAGAAAAATTCACCACCATTATCATTCCTCAAACACTTTATTTTCTTTCTAGTTTGCAACTCACCCATTGAATTAAATTCCTTAAGTCAACTGAAAACTTCAGATTTACTCTTTAGAAAACATACCCATGTCCTATTATAATCATCAATAAATGAAACACAATATGTGGATTTACGAATTGAAGGAACATCTACATGACCAAACACATTAGAATGAATAAGATCCAGTACACTATAAGATTTATGAGAACTCAAGTAAAACTGAACACAATTTTGTTTTCCATAAATGCAATGCTCACATAAATCAAATTCAAGATTATAATAAGACAACCCTTCAAAAAGGTTTTTATTTTTCAAGGTCCTTAGACCCTTTTCTCTAATGTGGCTAAGTCTTTGGTTCTGTAACATAGTTTTCTCTACATGTAACTTTCATTCAAAAGAAATAACACCCCTAGGTACCCATAATCCATGACCATCTACTAAAGATGAAACCCTCACCTCTTCCACATACTTTCTTTTCATAGAAGTACTATTGCACTCAATAGTGTATGCATCAAGCTTATACAATGTGTCATATCTGACACCTCTAGTAATCACCATAACACCTCTAACCATCTTGCATCATGCATTAGAAAATACTACCTGCACACCTGCACCTATTAGTTTGCTTACAGATAAAACTGATTTCATGCTAATCCAAGGATATGCAACACAACATTAATCCTTTTTATCCTACCATTAGGAAACCTGATTCTAACTTTACCATGACCAACAACATTTAAATAAGAATCATCACCCAAGTACACCTTACCTCCATCAAATTCTTCATATTCAAAAAACCAATCTCTTTTAAAGGTCATATAGAAAGATGCACCTTAGTCAAATAACCATGCATCATTACCTACACGAGTAGCCAAAGCTATAATGAATGCAACACCATCTTCCTTCTCAGACTCAAAATCATAATCAAATATCTTCTTCTTCTTTTCTTCTTTGCGGTCCTTAGGAATATTTCCAGGCTTACTACAGTTCCAACAAATAACTTTAGACTTTCCAAGAGATTTGGATCTCCTCTTGGACTTGGATTTATCACACTTCTTAATATTCTTGCCTTTTTCCTTAGGTATTCCATGAACATTTAGGGCCTCCTTGGCACTGATGGATACGTTCTTCCTCATCTCTTCAGAAAGCAAAGAACCCACTACACTTCAGTCTTCAATATAACATAAGTACTTCTAATAGCCATAACAAGAGAATCCCATGAATCAAGCAAAGAACAAAGCAGAATCTAACATTTCTCCTCCTCATCTATTTTGACACCAACTAATGTCAATTGAGTCACTAACATATTGAATGCTTCCAGGTGGTCTGTAATTTGTCCACCCTCTTCCATACTCAAGGAATACACTTTCTTCCTCAAGAAAATCTTGTTCACTAAAGATTTAGCTTGATACATCTCACCAAGTTTCTTCCATAGTTTTTGTGTAGAGGTCTCTTCATGGACATTAATTAAACCAGAGTCTATCAAGTACAATTTGATTAGACCCTTGGCTTTACAATCTATAACATCATATTGAGCAGTCAAAGTAGCATCTATAAGCTTTGAAACATTATCATCAACAACATCCCATAAATCTCAATCAATCAATAGATCTTCCATCTTCAACTTCCACATTTCAAAATTACTTTCTAGAAATTTTCTCCACCTCTATTCTCCTTGATGAACTTTCCATCTAAAAATTCATGTAACAAGATCACAAAGTGTCTTATGCACAAGCTCCCACACAAATCTAGATTAGCTCAAAAAACCCAACAACCCATAATTGAAACCAAAGGTGACCAGGCTTTGATACCACTTGTAAGGAAGATAAGGTAACATAACAACTTCCTATACTAATCTTGAGAGGAGGATAATGCAAAAAATTACAGATCTTTTCAATAGTTACAAAAACTTAAATAGAAATAAACATAAATATCATGTATATGACAATACAATGATTTACATGGGGAAAACCCTTTCGAGAGAAAAACCCCACTCCAAAATCTGCCCGATATATTATTCAGAAATCACGAAGATTACAATATACTTGCAAAGAAAAATTCTCATGGAAGTATCACCAACCAGATATCCAAAGGCAACACAACTACTATTAGACTCTCATAATACATCACAATATATAGCTATAATACAATGCCCTCATAAAATAGGGTTGCCTTCTAGGGCAAGTCAAGCCAACAAAATATCGATTGTCAGATTTGAGACCTACTGATGAATGGTCCAGATTTACAATAATAAAATATACATAAAATTTGGCTTTTGGGGTCGCACGACCCATAGAACCCTTGCAGGGGAGTACCACTCCCTCACCCCCTCCCCCCGTGACCCCCCACACTTACCTATCAAAAATACCTTCTATAATTACAAGGTTGAGACTCATTTTCCCAACAAAAGATGATAAGCATACCTGATTGGGTTAAAAATAGATACTCTCTACAAGAATATTGGAGCCCAAACCAAAATCCAAAAATAGCATTTGAAAGTGTCATATGAATCCTTAAAACCATTTGAGCTCACTAAAAACACCCTATGTACATGCTGACACAAACCCAAAAAGTCAGTCACAACTACACTACTAGAGAACCTGAAAATGGGGACATTACACGGTAAATATATAAAAAAATTGGTTGTTGTTGTATACACCCTATGTTATTCCTTAATTTATGCATATTGGAATACTAGTATACTAGTGTAAGGAAGCTAAGGTAGCAAAACAACTTCCTACAGTAATCTTGAGAGGAGAATAATACAAAAAAATTTACAAATCTTTAACAGTTACAAAAACTTAAACAAAAATAAACACAAATATCATGCATACCACAACATAGTGATTTATGTCGGGAAAACCCTTTCAGGAAAAAAATCCCACGCTCCAAAAGTCACCTAATATATTATTCAGAAATCACAAAGATTACAATATACTTGCAAAGCAAGTTTCTCATAGGAGTATCACCAACTAGAGACCCAGAGGTAACACAACTAGAGTATCACTCTTAGAATACATCATAATACACAGCCATAATACAACACCCTCATAAAATATGGTTTCCTCCTAGGGAAAGTCAAGCCAACAAAATATTGACTGTTAGATATGAAACTTAATTACGAATGATCCAGATTTACAAAATAAAATATACATAAGATGTGGCTTTCAGGGGTGTTGCCCCGAATCCTTGCTGGGGTGCGTTGCCATCAAATCCCTAGCTGGGGAGGATGA
The DNA here is from genome assembly GCA_007258455.2 of Sequoia sempervirens. Lineage (NCBI taxonomy): Eukaryota > Viridiplantae > Streptophyta > Pinopsida > Cupressales > Cupressaceae > Sequoia > Sequoia sempervirens. The sequence continues at coordinate 70,491 of VDFB02202256.1, forward strand.
GCCCCCCCGGACCCCTACAGGAGGGGTACCCCCTACAACCTCTTGCACTAATGTATTAACAATACCTTATGTATTTGCAAGGTTGAGACATATTTTCCCAACAACTAGTAAACGTTTTATATCTACAACAAAGATTCTACAGTGAAAGTGTAAAATCTAAATATATATATGAATCTGTCATTTTACTATAGTATTCTAAATCTTTTATTTCAAATCTATATTTCAACTAAATTAACTATAGTTATATATGTACACACACACACACACAGATATATATATATATATATATATATATATATATATATATATATATATATACATATAACTATATGTATATATAACATAGCAAGTATGCATTGCATGTTACAAACCGATTTCTCATGGATTAAGCCTGCAAGACATTAACATTAGTCATTATTGCATGAAAATGAAAATAGGATTACATTTACATTAAAATATTTCATGACATTAAGAATGGTAATGCATGTACTTTATGTGTGAGGGGGAAGGAATCCATCAAGAAAACGTGAAGGCAACGATCAAATGTAAGATTGAAATAAAAAAACCATCTAATCCAAAACACTTTATATATCCTATTCCATCACTCATTAAATGTACAAATCTAAGCTATTTGAATGAAATGAGATCCTAAGATATTCAAAATGAATTCAAACAAACAAAATAAGAGTTTACCATCCCATGTTGGAGTGTATTTGCATGATGTTGGGTTGTTCATATCACTACAAAGCCTCCATTGCTTGGTGCAAAAGCTTGATGAATGATGCTTGTGTTTGAAGAAATGAGGAAGCTCTATCAATGGTGATCTTGAAAGCACTTCATTGCATAAGGTAAGTTTAAATTATAATCCTTATTTGTGAGGAGAGAGGTTTGTTATATAGGAAAAGAGATTTTGAATAAACGATCAGGATCGCGTTGGAGAATATCCAAATCAACGGTCAACATGTGTTGAGAGGATTTAAACATGAGAAGATTGTACGAAGTTGATTGCACAATTAGGGTGATTGAAGAATAGATTGGCTAGTCAGGGTTTTGGATTGATTAGTCAACAATTGATTGATCAATTAAGGTTTAGTTAGGAATTAGATGGTTGAGTTAGCAAAATTAGATTGCTTAGTTAGCAATCCATGATTTTCTCAAGCAGAAAGTGGGTGAGGAATATTAATTAATTAATTCCTTTTTGTGTTTTGATTTCTGATAATTGATTTGAATAGTTTGATTTAATTATTCAAATTTTGGAGGGAAAGTGTGATAATTAAATTATTATGATTTAATAATTCAATTAATTTTGAGGAATAAGGTGAATTAGTGACGTAATCAAATAATTGGCATTGTTTGACTAATCAAGACGAAGTAAGATTAGATTAGGATTTTATTAAATAAATGTAATTTATTTAATTGGTTGAAACGATGAAACGTGAATTAATCAAATAACGTTGTATTATTCGATTAATAGTAAAATTAGGGTTTAAGACTTTATTAAATAAACAGTATTTATTTAATTTGTCGAGAATGATGAAAAAGTGAATTAATTAAATAATGTTGTATTATTCAATTAATAGAGGAAACTATGGTTTCGAATGTCATTTGATGTCGTTCGATGTCGTTTGATGTTGTTCGATGCCGTTTAATTTGTTGTGAGATGTTGTGGGATGATTTCGAGATGTTTTGAGATGTTTCAGAGATGTTCTAAGACATTATGAGTTGATTTAGAGTCGTTATGAGACAATCTAAATTGATTCAGAGTTGTTCCAAGTTGATTCAGTGTCGTTTCGAGATTTTTCGAGCCGATTCAGAGTCGTTCTGAGTTGATTCAAAGTTGTTCCGAGATGTGATAGGTGTTAAGTCAATTTTACATGTCTACATTTTTCCCCTCTTTGATACAAAGTACTGGTTTTTTTGTTTCAAAGATTCTATTTTTAAGATCAAGGTTTTGAAACAAATTTATGCTCCACTATGCTCCCGTGTTTTGTGGAATGGTGGTAGGAATCTGTGCTACCCCTCGAGAGGTTGACTACAAATTTCAAGTTTTGAGGTCAGGCTCATGACTCTGTTCTATTTCTGTTTTGATGTGTTTAGGTCGCAAAATCAGGTTTATAGGTCCTTCGTTTCTTGTTCTGATGTTTCTGAGAGCTTCTAATTTGAAAGTAGGATTGTTCCCCAAGTAGAAATTAGGGTTCCTAGGTAAAATTAGGGTTTCTTGAGGTTTTATATAAGCAATTTTTCGTCTAGATAGCTCATTTGTGTTTTGACTCTATAGCTAATTCTTGTCTTTGGTTCTCTCGTTCTGTCAATTTTCGAGGAGCAATGTCGCATTTTGATGGAGCCCCACATCATTTTGAGCTTGTTCAGGAGGTTGGATGACCTTCAGGTGTTGGTGGCCCGGTATGTACTTTCTCGCTTTTTCACTTTCGTCTTGTTTCGTTCTCGTTTTTCATGTACTAAGTTTTCTAGGTCAAAAGCGGAGTTCCTTGATTTCTGAGCTTTTGCCTCGGTTTTCAAGCTTTTTCCTATTAAGAATCCACGCCTTTGACATTTTTCCACGCCTTTGACTAGGATCTTCGCTTTTGTTTTTGACCATTTTCTTGAAAAGCTTGCCTTTGATCAAAAAGCTCGCCTTTGACTGTTTGAAGTCCTGAAATCTCACCTTTGACATATATCCTTGCCTTTGACTTATTTCCATGACTTTGACTTGAAAATATTGCCTTTGCTTGAAAAGCTCACTTTTTCTTGGTGCTTTTTGAGCATTTGCTCAAAACCCTTGCTTTTGACTCTTTCTATTGTGTTTGACTTTAGCTTTTTCTTGGAACCCTTACATGTGTTTGTTTCTCATCCTAAATATCATTTTTCTTCATATTTTGTGTTATTATGTGTCTCCCACCTATTTAGAGTGAAACCCTAACATTATGGTTTGAAAACGATTGCAGGTTGGCCTCAGAGTACTACAACTGAGGGAGAGACGTCCTCGACATTTGTTCGATCCTATTGCCTGTTTTGGTGTGTTGGAGTGAGATTTTCTCAATGTTGTGGGACTACTTCACATTTGTTATATGCCTCGTATCAGGACCCATACTACTATAATGACTGCACTCATGGAACAGTGGCATTCAAAGACATCCTCGTTTCACCTACCTATAAGAAACGTGATCGTCACTCTTGAGGATGTATGGAGGATACTTTGTCTTCCTATTCATGGGGAGCTGGTTACTTATCATATTCGATGTGGTACCCATGCCATGCATCAGGTATTAGATGTTTGACACTTGGCGGTACATTAGTTTGAGATCAATCTATCTGAGTTTTCTAACAGTGCAGATCCTATCTCGCTTGTCTTATGTGGTTTGATTTTAGGACTCGTTTTTCCTGATAGCCGAGGTCGACAATTTCTCGTAGGTTGGGGTGTGTGTATTGAGAGTATGCTATAGCATGGTATGAGGTATGCTTTGGGTCCATGTCTTTTTGCCCACTTGCATAGAGATATGCACGAGGTCGTGTATCAGGGCGGGAAATCTTTTTCTGCAGGTGTTTCACTTTTGCATGTTTGGGCGTTGGAGCATATTGTAGTTACTCGGCTGGATGGGATACATGATCATCACCCTGATGATCCATACTCGTATTGTTATGGGGATTTTATGCACTATACCTTTCCTAGAGATCTTCCTTAGTGGCATCGATTTTTCGATGATATGCCCAGTTTTGTGTGGAGACCTTATTTGGGCATGATGTTTGGCCAAAGGATGCAGATCACCTTATCTATTGTCAACAGATCCATTGGTTGCTTGGTCATTTTGATCTTGTGTTAGAGCGTTATTTACCAGATCGAGTATGTTGTCAATTTGGGGAGAGACAAGGCTGAGTTCCTGATACTTATGAGGCTTGTTTCGATCGGATGACTCGGGAGGTTCGTGTATGGGGTCTTCAACCAGATATAGATATTGCCATTGCTGAGTTCAAAGCACTTGCCCCAGTTGGTTGGGGTCGGTCAGTTGGCCCAAAAGATCCAGGTACCTCTGATGACTTTATATGAGGTTGTTGTTCCCAGGGTCGCTCGACATCCATGGTTTGGAGAGCCTATTTTTGTGGGCGGTGATGGTGTAGTCGATGGTGCAGGTGATTAGTCTGTGAGACAACCAAATTGTTTTGGTGATCTATAGGGTTTTTTCCTTCCTATTGGGGTCTTACTTTTGTACTTGATCTTTATGTTGTTCATTGCTCAAAGGTATTTGTAGACATGTATTTTGTATGCATATATTCATCGGCTCAGTTGAGGCCTCGTATAGATATTATGATTTTTTATATCCTATCACACTGATGATGTACTCTCTTTTTTGATGATGATATATATGATATATACCTTCTTCGATTCATGTTTATGCTTATGTGATGACGATATATGATGATGTATGTTTATATGATATTTTTATTGGTTTATTATCATCATGATGTGTATTGACGATATTGTGGATGCAAAATGGTACTAATGATATTGCTATGTGGATTTCACTCAGAAGAAGTGTTGATGATTTGATAGAAAAATGATGTTAATTAGAGGAAATATTGATGATGGATAGAAATGTGATGTTAATTTAGAAGAAATATTGATGATGGATAGAAATGTGATGTTAATTTAGAAGAAATATTGATGATGGATAGAAATATGATGTTAATTAGTAGTTGATGAGTTTCTTTTGCTTTGCTTTAGAGACTTTGCAGTTTGAACAATCCTTTTTGATATAGCAAATAAATACAATGCACCAGGGTATTAATGACCAAGGTGACTTTGTATTTATTGAATGGAATTTGACTCTACAAACAAGGAGTATTCTTACTCATTCCAGACATACAAAAACGTTGTTAGAGTGTATGGGTGAGAAGCTTTAAAAACATGTCAGACCAGTAACACAAGAGGTATTAAGAACCTAACATGTCACTGTTACACGAAATGTTCCAAAGACGACTTCCACACACAGAACAAAGCAAGTATTCACCATGGTAGTATAACAAGACTATCCACAAACAAAAAATTGAAATGACACTCAATTTCCCCCATTCCTTCTTCTCTAAATCCTTATGGACATCCTCGAGAGATCCTAGGAATGAGTCAATAATGTAAATCACAAAAACAAGACAACAAAAAGATAAAACAATGTTGTTATATCACTTTCCATATTTGTTTTGGGTGGGTCTATTTATCCAATGTTGATCTTGTCTATCGTAGGAACAAATCCGTTAAGACATATCTTAGGATGTTGTTGGGTCTTGTCAAAAAGATATGTATTTGATACTTAGCTTTGTTTTAGTTCAATTTGTGATCAAATTCTTCTACGATTAGCTGCTTGAAAGTTGTAGCAGTTGATGTTTGCTTTGCTTGTTTTGTTTGTTTTGTCAAAGGGTGAGTGTGACGATTTGTTTATTATGGATGATGTCTTATTGTGAATTGTGATGGCGAACGTGGGCCTTTTTTATTTTTCTAAGTTTTATGATGTTGTTTTTGAAGTTTCCAGGGGACTAAACTAGGGCCTTGGGGGCTCATCAAAGATAATCCTTGCTTACATTGTACATGCAGAGGCTCGTAGTTCTCTTGGTTTGTTTTGAATGTTTTTGACTTTTTCTGTTTTTGTGAATATTTTTGGATTTTGTATCTTTCAAGACTGTTTTTTGAATTTTTTGTGTTTTTGACTAAGTTGAAATAAAGCATATTGGAAACCTAAGGGAAATGACCTAGGGTCTCAGGGGCTTTCAATCCTTGCCTACATTGTACACGCAAAGACCACGTAGTTCAACTGTTTGACTCAAAGCGTAAATTATTTTTGGGTAAACAACATTGATAATCTGGATTGATATTCCACTTTTGTGTCTAGAGGATATGTTGTAGGAAATGTACTTGAACTAGCTGTGAGGTTCAAGCAAATATTGATATCTTAGACTATTTGAGTGAAGGAATAACCCAACGATGTTGTTTTGTTTTTTATGTTTTTCATATGTTTTTTGGATTTTTAACCTCTTGCCTGGGGTGGAAGATGTTGACAACTTGGATTGATATTTCTCCATGTCTTTCTTTCTAGAGGATATGTTGTGGGAAAGCTTGTTTGAACTAGCTGTGAGGTTCAAGCAACTGTTGATATCTTAGAATCTTCAAGTGAAGGAATAATCCACGTTGTTAGTATCTTTGAAGGTTACCTTGGTAGTTCCCTGGTGGTACACCTTGTTGTCAGGATGGACAATTTTCTTGGTTTTTTTCTTTTTTCTTTTTTATCCTTTTTCCATTTTTTGGATTTTTACCCTCTTGCTTGGGGTGTAAGATATTGAAAACTTGGATTTATATTTCATTGTGTCCTTCTAGAGGATATGTTGCGGAAAAGCTTACTTGAACTAGCTGTGAGGTTCAAGCAAATGTTGGTATCTTAGAATTTTTGAGTGAAGGAATAATCCATGTTTTATCTTAGAAGGTTACCTTGGTGGTGCATTGGTGGTATACCTTGTTTTTGGGACAAATTGGGAAGGGTACCATGTGGTACACCTTATTGTTGGAACAAATTGTTTCGAAGGTTACCCCAATAGTGTGTTTGGTGGTATACCTTGTTGATGGTACAAATTGTGAAGGGTACCATGTGGCACACCTTGTTGTTTGAAAAATGCCTAGATCACAATGTGAGCTAGAAGATATATATCAAGATTTATTCTGAAGCAAGATGCAAGTACTTGCCCCTAGTGTCTAGCAATGTAGGTGATGGGTTATCTTGTGATAGGATAACATGTTTGGATAGAGTATGTCCCTATGGAAAATACCTCATGGCTCAGATAATGCTGGATAGGATAGGATCAATGATAGTGACCCATGTCAAGATGTCTTCCATAAGCAAGTGTAAAGTGCATACCAAACATTTATCAAGATCAAGGTAAGTTGGATTTGGATAAAAATGGATTGGATTTATTATGGATCAGTTGAGATGCTTCCACTTGAAATGGCGCATGTAGATGCTTGATTCTACACATGATGCCTGTTTGTTGAGTTTTCATCATGGTACTTGTCCAAAGCGCCACCATAATGGTTTTCACTAGAGGATGATTTTTTTCTTGACTATTTTCTTGATTTTTTTATTGATTTTTGATGTCACACAAGACACCTGTTTACTAGGTTTTCATCATGGTGATGATTTTCTTCTCATGTTTGAACCACCTGGTGGTGCTGATGTAGATGCTACTGGTGCCGATATGGTTTTTGTTGTTGTCATGACTTGCCAATGATATCCTACTTGGAGGAGTTGTTTTGCTAGGATACCCCTGACACTTCTTGTTTTCTTTGTCGATAACGTAGTTAACCTTACCTTGATGCACACATCACAATAAAGTTCCTTTAGAGTCCTTATGATAAAGAGTTGTTGCTAATGCATGGTCAATGTGAGATTTGGATATCTTGGATGGCAAAATGTGTTGAGGGATATGATATTCAGATGGATTGGTCGATAGTTTGGAACCTTTGACTCTCCAAAATTGGGATGATGAGAAATGATGGGTGGATATAAAGATTCGATTGGGACCAACGTCTTGATATACCTTGTAGGTTGCTCTTGAAGCTTTCTTTTGCATTGTTGGAATTTTTTGATGGATGAAATTCCTTTTTTGATTTTGCTCCATAGTTTCTTTGACAAATGGAGTTTGATAGGGATGTTTTTCTTTCTTTTGCTTTTGTATCCATTTGTATCTTGCTTGTCCATTTTGTTTTGCTGGTTCTTTTGCTTCAATGACTTGTTCCTTTCTTGGGTATAACTTTTTATCTTGTTGTTGGTCCCAATGATAGTGTGAAAAAATACGTGGACGATGATTCATGACATGGCTAGTTGTAGTGTTGGTAGCAATTTCATCATAAGGACTCTTTGTGCTATCTATGTTGATGCTTGCATTAGATAAAGTTTTCCCCAGTATTAGAGAGGTATCACTGATATGTTTAGATCCATTACTTGTTGAATAACCAAGACTTTGATGCTTAGGATTTCCAATAATCTACACTGGTTCTAGGACACCCTATTCATGTAGGCCTAATCCTTTGTCTTGATAATGCATTTGTTGAAATTTTTTATTTTCCATCGGATATGTTTTACCCTGGAAACAAGGTGCTAATCCTTCTCTACTCTGTTGTGGATCTTCAAATGTGATAGCTTCTCTATTGATAGGATCCTTCATATGAGGGATAACTTCTTGATTGATATTTTTAGCTTGATCTTGTGAAATATCAAAATTTGATGGCCCTTCAAAATATATCAGTGTTCCTTTGACTAGTGTATACCCACTTCTTTGCTGCTCAGGATTGTCCATTATCTTTTCTGATTTTAGTATATTTTGCTCCATATTTTCATGCTTGATGTCTTCAACTTGCCTGGAGGATGTTTTTGATTTCATTTTTTCTTCCTGATCACTTTCTGATAGGTCTATAGATTCTACTATATCTTGATCATGTGTACAAATGTGAAGAGTAGGTGACTCTTGTTCGATGGTAATGATATCAAGAGTATGAGACTCCTTTTTTGGAGGAAGAGATCATCTACATGTCCATTAGGAGTAAGCATCTCATGGGTAGATGTATGTGTGCGTGGCATATGGATGTGTTCCTTTCGAAAGCCTTGGATGTCTTGGAAGATATCTACCAATTCATTGTAATATTTTAATGGTAAGGTTTCTTGATCTTGACTTTGTATGGTATTATCTTTGACATGCTTTGGTTCACATTCTTGACATGGATCAATTTCAAAGAAAGGGTTGCCTATAAAAGATCCTTGGATTTACTCAAATTGTGGGCATATGGGTGATAGCTCTTGGCTTAGATTTTCTGCATTGGGTATAAGTGCTGGCTTATGAGTTTCTTGATCATCAATATGTACTATCATGAGGTTGGATGATGTCAATATATTTTGAACTAGATCATTGCTAGACTTGGGACTAAATTCTTGATGTATGTCCTCTTGCTCACTGGATGATGTAGAGACATTGTCAATGTGATATGTGATAGATAACTCTTGATCGTTGTTTTCAACCTTTGAGTTTGAAAAATTTTCATTGTTGTCATTAATGTTTGAGCCTTGATCGTTGATTTCAACTTTTGAGGTTGAGACATTATCATTGTTGTCATTGGTAGATGGCCCTTTAATAGTTATTTCTCCTTTATCAATGATGTCTTGGATGAGATTTTTGAGTGTAGCACATCTTTTCGTTGGGTGACCCTTGATTTTTCGGAACTCACATTGTTCATACTTGTTATACCAAGGGATTTTAATGCTTGGTTAACCATAAATTGGACTGTCGTTGATTTTGAGAAGTTCTTGTTGTACTAGTTCATGCATGATTACCTCTAAAGTTCCTCCCAAAGGGGTGAATTTCCTTCCTAGTTGGTAATCTTTCCTCTGTGGCTTTTCTCAATTGTTTTTCTCTTGATTTTGTGGAAATCCTTGATACTGTGTTTGAGGTATATTTTGATATTGCACTTGAGGTACACCTTGGTGTTGTAGAACTTCTTGATATTGCAGATATTGGAAGTGTTGTTGATGTGGATATGGAGGTGTTTGTGGAATAATGTTTGTTTGTTGTGGATATGTAATGTTCCAACCTTGAATAAGGCATTGATGATATGTTGTATTTCATTTTTGTTTAATTTCCTCAAGATCTCTCTCAATTTTATCTAGGGAAATTTGATGTTTTGGATTTATTCCTTGATCGTGATTTTGAAATCCCTGATGTTGTTTCCCTATTTGATGTTGTGACCCTTGATAAGAGTAATTTGGGTAATAGATCAACATGTTTTGGGGATGTTTTGATACTCAATACCCTATCATAAGGTCACTTGGTTTATATCCTCATCAGTCTCTTCCGCTGTTTGTGGTGTTTGTTGGTGGTATGATATTGATCATTTCTTTTGTTGGCTTCCATGTTCTTTATGTGTTGTGATTTCGTGGTTGTCATAAACAACTTGGATCTCAAGGTAGGGGAAATGGTGCTAGACCTCTAAAGTTTTCAAATCTAATGTCGACCTAAATAAGAGGGTGGATGTGGGTAGGTAATCCGATTTGGTTCCTCTTGGCTCATGCGTAAAAGTTTCTTAGAAAGATGTAGTGATTGCGATAAAGTATGATGGCCAACTTCCTACCAAACTTGGAATTACGGTTCCTATGTCTGAGATGACAAGATGTAGATCTTCCCCTATGGATTTTGATTCTGTGGTGAACCATGGAAAGGACCAATGTCCTTAGATATTATCCTGAAAGAGATCTGGGTTTTGATTCATAAAGAACATGTACATATCAAGATGTTGCCTCAGTGTCCGTTCATAAAAGTTGACTAGCAACTTGTTTTTGTGTAGGTAGAGTGCTGAAATGCGGTTTTGGATGGCTTTTGGACTTAGATTTCTAAGTTTGGAGTGACGACCGGTAGACCTTCTCTTGGGGATTCTGATTTTGAGTGAGATCATGAAGATGGTATTTATTGCCACGAGGGTGGTGGTAATATAGGTCTTCCAACTGCTAGGTTTTCCTTTTCTTCCTCTTTATCTAAGATGATGGAGGCGGTGAGAAATTGGTGGGGTGTTTCATTTTTCTCAAATATGAAAGTTCTCAAACTACTTATGATGTCAGTTTGGGCACCTTCAATATATATGTTACTTGGTTGAAAGATTGGTGCTACAAGGTCTGGATGTTGAAATAGAGTGGTAGGTCACTAGATGGTCATAAGGTGCGATGGTGTTGTGAGGTGGTTTTCTATGAAGCTCAAGACCCTAAGGTTTGAGTGCTATTTTGGAATGTGGCTAATTTTCAGGAATCAAAATGCTAAAGAACTAGGGTCGAAATTCCACTTCTTAGTCTAGAGGATATGTTGTGGGAAAGATACTTGAACTATCTGTGAGTTCCAAGTAACTATTGATATCATAGATATTTTGAGTGGAGGAATGATCCTAATGTTTTGTTGGATTTTGATTTCAATTAAGTAGTATGGGAATAATGGGTGAGAGACTTTGTGACCAATATGATTTTCCAAGTTTCTTTGTTCAAGTAATGACCTTATAAACAACTTTAGTTTGTTTTCCCCTAAGTGTTTAGAAAAAATATTGTGAGTTGGAATGACAATTTGCAACCTTTGTGTGTTTGTTTTCTCTGCGTTCTTGAGTATGGAAAATGATATAATAGAACTGGATTGACTCAAAAGCATGGACTTTATGTAACCTGAATGTTTATAGGTCAAGTTGTGAAATCACAACACCCAAGCCATAGTTTACCCAATGTTTACTTTGATCAAGGTAACCTAAAATAAAATCCAAGATGTTCGAAAACCTTTAAGGATAAATCCTTTCAAGGAGTGCAAAACATAAGGCTTCTTTCACAAGTATACACTAAATCAAGGGTTTGTGATTTGACCAACCTGTTCAATGTTTGTTTTGATGTGTTCTTTTTCTTTAAATCAAACACAAAATTTTATGTCACAATTGTTTTTGAATGTAATTGGGCAAGTTTAACATTTAACAAGCAATTACAACCCTAGTGGAGAGAAACCATCCTCTTAGGTGGGCTTGCCTCATGCTCTGAAGAGACGATTTTGGGTCATCCCACAATAATGGGTTACACTTTTTGGCCAAACTTGACATTGAAATCAACATTTTTAGAGAAAACTTCACTTTCTGACACTTATAGTAGGTAAACTATTAGGAATTTGAAAATGATGTAAACTAGTGATTTGTGATATTTTTTCTATAGATTTTAAATGTATTTTTTTTGAAAAAAATTGAAATTAAATTGTAATTTTTTTGTGTCTCCCTTGATAACTAGTTTTTAATAGTAAACAACATTTTTAAAAAGTGGTGTGTACTTCGGCAAGCATAACTTTTTTTCTACAAAGGATAAAACTATAATTCTTTTGAATTTAGGTTGGTAACACAAGTATCTAGGGCTTTCATTTTGTTTCATAGCATTTTGTTCAATAATTTTCTTTTAATTAAGTTTTGAAGTCAAAACATTTATAATTTAGACATAGGTGCACTTCGGCACGCATAACTTTTTTATGTATTGAAATTTAATTTTTATTTTTTTGTTAGAACGAGGACATCAATACCTAGTGGATATATATTTTTCAATTTTTTTTCCTCAAATTTACTATTTTCCACAATGATTTTTCATCGAACTTGACATTCGGTGAAAAACCTATGTATAGTAAAACTAAAAAATAAAATATAAAATAAAAACAAAATATATTAAATTTATAGTTGTTGGAAAGCACGTTTCGATCACTACAATCATCCAATTTGGTTTATCAAGTTGACTCCATTTGCACCTCCTTCCCAAGCTTCGATAGTAAAAAAATGCATAAATTTTGAAATGGTGGAGGGGAAGGTAAAAAAAGGGGGTTCATTAGAACCCCCCTTCTAATGAAGGGGTTCATTCGAACCCCCCTTATATGGTGCAAAAGGGGGTTCATTAGAAGGGGGGAGGGTTCATTAGAAGGGGGGGTTCATTAGAAGGGGGGTGGTTCATTCGAACCCCCTTCATTAGAAGGGGTAAACCATTTCAATTTTTTTGATGAGCATTTCTAATTATTCTTCGTTCGAAAAATTGTAACCCACTATTGTGGGTTTACCCTTTTACATGTGACTTATGGCACGAGCCTGTAGTCAAACATGGCAAGTAACTTCTCGGAAGTAAATTCTGATGCACCACTTTCAAAGAATGTTTTGGATAATAGGGTGGCCTCTAAAGCAAATGGCTCTTAGTCATGTTATGGGGATGTTATTTTTGGGCACCTACACATGTGGTGTTTTGCTCAATTAAGAACCTTCCATCCCTTTCGGGTTTTTATGCATCACAAGGATATTGAGGAAGCATACGTCAGTATAGGACATTCACACCTAACGAGTGATGAACTTTCCTCACACTCACAAAAGATTTATATAGCAGTCCAAAAGGAAAGTACCGCTTGGGTCACCTATGAGTTCTCCAGCATGAGATGTGTCTCAATAGGTAGGCCCTCTAAGAAGGTATTCTTGAAAAAAGTGCAAAGCTCAAAATGTCCTCACTCACCCAAGATCGCCAAAAGGTGCAAGGGGAGAAGACAAACATTTATCTTTTCCAATAAATGAATACACGACATACAATTCATAAAAAAATGATTCATTTTAAACACCTTGAGCGGTGTTATCCCCAAAAAAATATGTCAATAAAATAAATGAAATGTTCTTTTTATTTTTGCACCAATTGAAGTGTTCATGACATCAAGCAGTTAAGATAGCAATGGGGTGAAAACAACAAAAAAAATTTGTTCATTTTAAGCCCCAAAATTGAAGTGTTTTTAAGAAAATCACGCCTGGTCCTAACTGGTCAACAAATGTAAATCGTGCGTGTGTCAACAAAATGAAAAAAAATTGCACTCGTTTTATGCACCAAATTCAAAGGTTCCTAATTATGAAAACATGAAATGTGTTCATTTTTAGAGCCCAAAATTGAAGTGTTTTATGTTCTTTTTATGAGCACCAAAAGAGAGTTCCTACTTTAGAAAGCTTCAAAATGGTTTATTTTAACAACACCAAATCAAGTGTGAGAGTTGTTTTATTTTAGAGCACCAAAAGGAAGTTCCTACTTTAGAAAAACTTCAAATTTGTTCATTTTAAATAGCACCAAAATCAAAATGTGAGAGTTGTTGTTCATTTTAGAGTACCAAAAGGAAATTCCTAACTTAGAAAACTTAAAAAATGGTTCATTTTAGCAACACCAAATCAAATGTGAGAGTTGTTCTTGTTCATTTTAATGCACTAAAAGAAATTTCCTACTTTAGAAAAACTTCAAATTTGTTCATTTAAGATAGCACCAAAATCAAAATGGGAGTTGTTTGTTCATTTTAGAGCACCAAAAGGAAATTCCTAACTTAGAAAACTTAAAAATGGTTCATTTTAGCAACACCAAATTAAATGTGAGAGTTGTTGTTCATTTTAATGCACCAAAAGAGATTTCTTAAGTTAATAAACAAAAATGTTTGTGGCTCCAAAGATCTTGGACCGATCGTCTTCTCTGCACAAAACAAGTTAGTATGTTCAAAATCCTGCATAAAAATCCATTAATTCTTGCAAAACAAGAAAAATGTTAGCAAGGAGGGTCATTACAATAGTGCAGGATCTGTGCACTTGTCTTCCAGAGCAAATGCTCAGAGAAAAATCAAAAGCTCAGAAGAAATTTTGCAAATGCTTAGAAATCAGGCAAATGCTCAGATTTTCCGTGCAAGTGCAAACCCAGAAATATTCAATAGTGTGATTTTTGGAGCAAAAGTGTTGATCTTAGTGAAAATGCGAGCTTCCCATGGCAAAGGTGAGCTTCTTATGGAAAAAGCTTAGAATTCTTGACAGTTGAAAGTGAGCTTTTGCTAGGAAGTTCGTGAAATGTCTCCAGAAGGCTCACAAAATCTTGTGACTTCAAATTTGCTCATAAAAATGTTAGTAAGGAGAACCTAGGTCCCACCGAGCGTGCCAAAATGTGTGAGGGGGAAGGAATCCATCAGTGAAACGTGAAGGAAATGATTAAATGTAAGATTAAAATCAGAAACTATCTAATCCAAAACACTTAATCTATCCTATTCCATCACTCATGAAATGTACAAATCTAAGCTATTTGAATGAAATGAGATCCTAAGATATTCAAAACGAATTCAAATAAACAAAATAAGAGTTTACCATCCCATGTTGGAGTGTATTTGCATGATGTTGGGTTGTCTATATTACTGCAAAGCCTCCATTGCTTGGTGCAAAATCTTGATGAACGATGCTTGTGTTTGAAGAAATGAAAAAAGCTCTATCAATGGTGATCTTGACAACACTTCCTTGCATAAGGTAAGTTTAAATTTTGATCCTTATTTGTGAGGAGAGAGGTTTGTTATATAGGAAATATATTTCAAATTGATGATCAGGATCGCGTTGGAGAATATCCAAATCAACGGTCAACATGTGTTGAGAGGATTTAGACATGAGAATATTGTGAAAAGTTGATTGCACAATTAGGGTGATTGAAGAAAAGATTGGCTAGTTAGGGTTTTGGATTGATCAGTCAGCAATTGATTGCTCAATTAGCAATTGATTGATCAGTTAGGGTTTAGTTAGGAATTAGATGGTTGAGTTAGCAAAATTAGATTGCTTAGTTAGCAATCCATGATTTTCTCAATCAGAAAGTGGGTGAGGAATATTAATTAATTAATTGCTTTTTGTGTTTTAATTTTTGATAATTGATTTGACTAGTTTGATTTAATTATTCAAATTTTGGAGGGAAAGCGTGATATTATTATGATTTAATAATTTAATTAATTTTGAGGAATAAGGTGAATTAGTGATGTAATCAAATAATTGACGTTGTTTGACTAATCAAGATGAAGTAAGATTAATTTAGGACTTTATTAAATAAATGTAATTTATTTAGTTGGCCGAAACGATGAAACATGAATTAATCAAATAACATTGTATTATTCGATTAATAGTAGAATTAGGGTTTTCAAGACTTTATTAAATAAACAGTATTTATTTAATTTGTTGAGAATGATGAAAAAGTGAATTAATTAAATAATGTTGTATTATTCAATTAATAGAGGAAACTAGGGTTTCAAATGTCATTTGATGTCGTTCGATGTCGTTCGATGTCGTTTGATGCATTGTGAGATGTCGTGGGATGATTTTGAGATGCTTCAGAGATGTTTCGAGGCATTCCGAGTTGATTCAGAGTCATTCTGAGATGTTTTAAATTGATTTAGAGTCGTTTCGAGTTGATTTAGAGTCTTTCCGAGATGATTTAGAGTCGTTCTGAGTTGATTCAGAATTGTTTTGAGACGTGATAGGTGTTAAGTCAATTTTACATGTCTACACTTTAATGATTGCATGAAGTACATAAATATCATAAAATTTCAATTTTCATGTAAAAAGTGAATTGCATGTCAATCATATACTTTACCATCATTATGCATGCAAGATTAAAATAATGAAAAATGTTCATATAATCATATGCATGAAAGAAAAATAATATTTATTTATTTTTATGATCTTTGATTATAAATTTTATTCTATTTTGAATTGGGTTTACCTTTCGAGATAGGGTGATGAATATGGACCAATAGAGAAGGTCGATCCCCTTTTCAAAATCTTCTAGTTTATTTTAGTGCTTTGGCTAAAACCATGTTTTCATTGAAATAGATGAATGTTACTTAGCAAATTATATTGATATGTTTCTCTCCCATATCCTGATAGTAGGACATTGCATGTTCATGTTAGAAATGCATGTAGATATACTAGGTTGCATTGGGATTCCCTCCTACTTATTGTTTTGAGGTTGCTAGGTATTTCATGTAGGGTTGAGTATTCTTCAAGTAGGAAGAATTTTGGGGAAGCGTAAGCTTTGTGGTTAGGTGGAAAAGTGTCTGGGCTATGTTCTCGTCTCTTAGACTTGTGGATGACTATGAGGGTCGGTGGCGGTTGAAGACTATATTGATTATGTTCTTATATCATTATTTATATTTGTACTTCCAGATTGTGTAATTAGTTGACTACATGGCATGAAAGCCCGAGTTGTACTTTTGTATATCATATATTATGTGCTTTTACTTGGATTATGCACTACACATATGGGGATGTGATATGGCATTTATTTATCTAATGAAGTTGTTTTATTTTTATTCCATGCTTATAGATATTGAGTTACTGATTTTTTCCTATGATTGAAAAGGGTTTCGATTGTTACATTAATAAATAGCCTACGCTAGCAACAATTCTCCATATTTTGAGCCTTTTTTATGAAGCTTGACAACCAAACTATCACCAATGCTTTCAAAGGGAAAGTACTAGTTTCAACTAATAAAATCTTGTATGAAACTAAAATCTTAATTTTGAAGTTGCTTATGATTAAATGTTTTTGGATTATTTCCCTCTGCCTCCATGAATGATCTAACATATTACTGCCCCATATTTCACTTCCATAAATAATTATTGGAGTGACAAGCATATTAGATAGGATTCTCTTGATTTTCCAATCCCCTAATTCCACACTTGTGCATCTATTTTGTACTATGAGTTTAAAACTTTCTAACCCCTTGCATTATTTTTGTTCTTCATGTCTCACAACTAAGCTTCTTGTGAAAATCAAGCTTGAGGTACTTGCATTCTTCTATTATTTTGATCAAGCTGCCCTAAAGAAAGAAGTTAATTTGTTTCTCTTTTTTTTTTGTGATGAAAAGGTTATGACTTTAGTTTCGTTGATGTTCACTTGCATTTGGATCTCAACCTCATGATAGAAATATTATAGAACCCATAAAGACATTCTTTCAAACTATAAAATATTTTTAAAATTAAATTAAGATCACTTGCATATAATAATAACTTTACTATATATATCTATTAAGCTAAACTCTCCTACCACCACCTTTACTTATCTATTTTTCTAACTTATCAATAAATAATCCAAATAAAATTAAAAAGAACAAACAACCCTCTTAAATACTCCATCACTTATTCTAATTTAACCTTTGACTTTAAATAAAAGTTATAAACTCATGCTCTGAATCTGAATTCCTCCATTCTATTCTAAAAATTATCTCGAGACACCATATTAAAAACTTTTGTAGAGATCACAAAGCAACCAAAAAAAAAGCCTCGTCACCTTTGGATGTCCCATACGTTTTCAATGGAATACTTCGTTTTAAATTGTCCGACGAACGTGAGAAGCATCACGCTATCGTAGAAACTGTCCCTTATGGAGACAAATATAGTACGGATCATATAATTCTCACCGCAGACGCCGCGTGGCCACGTTATGGCAGTCGGATCCGTCCGAAGAATAAGGAAAGATAATCAGAGGCATACTGACAGACCATGTAGCGAAATATCGATGCTCGGACAGATCTAGATGCAACTTTGCTTTTAAAAGATGTACGGAATCAGTGGAATTGAAATACTCTGCGCATTAATCTGCGTCTTTAGAAAGTATTTTCAGTAAATTTGGCTCCGGAAATGATGAGAATCATGTTGTATAAGGCTTTCTGCTTTAGCGACATACGGCAAATTCACCATCGAAAAATTTACTCTCAACAATTCACCGTGTAAAAATTCACCATTATGATAAATTCACCACCAGTAATTTACTGTACAGAAAATGTTAAATGTTGATGGTGAATTTTACTTAACGATAAAAATTTTTCACGTGAATTACTGATGGTAAATTTTTCTCGAACCTATTGCAGCCCATATTCCTCTTTTTAGTTTAAATTTTAACATTTTTGGATTTACTGTAGTCAATCAAGCGGCGAAATAAGCGTTTTTATTAATTTTCTGTTTTTTTTTGTTGCTTCGCAGCATTTAATTTGCCTTGGATTCGAATATATACTCGCTATATTTTCGTATTTTGCAAATGACTCTATTTTTCCGACGCATATAATTTTCAAGTAAATAACTTCTTGATTTGCAAGATTTTCTCAACATTTGTCTAAGCAATTATTTTTCAACTACTCTGAACATAAACGCAGGAATTTGGAGCAGTGGAGCAAAAGTATTCTGATTGTTTTTAGGTTTTTGTGCACGAGCACACATTTTTTGGGGGAGAAATTCGAGCAGCAGCAAATATTTTAAAATTTGAAGGTTGTTTAGAAACATATTTGCTTCAAACGTCTATTTGTCGAGCAGTTTTTTATAGATTAAATTGTGACTATTTTCTCTCCAAATGGTTAAATTTAAGCGTTTTGAATAGCATTACAGGGATTTGTACCAGAGGAGTAATCTATTCTTTATGATTGCGAAACTTATTTGCACTGCACGAAAGTTTGCTTGCAGAAATTTGAACACTGCAAATATTCTTAAAAAATAGGCCTGTTCAGGTTGGATTTGCTTGCGAAGTTTATTTGCGTCAATATTTGCTCTTTTGTAATGCAAATTTAGGAGCAGATTGTGACTATTTAATCTCCAAATAATAATATTACTGTTTCGAACATTAACGCAGGAATTTGGACAAGCGGGCCAAATTCGTCCCATGGAAACTCGGAGAAATCAAATATTTTAAGAGTCCGAGGTTTGTGTAGGGTAGATTCACTTCAGGAGGCTATCTGTATCGATTTGTGTAATTTTCTTTTAAAGTTAAGGTCAAATTATGACTATTTAATCAACAAACAACTATTTTCAACCGTTTTGAACAGTAATACAGGAATTTGGATTTGGATTAAAATATTCTTCACAATTGCGAGGCTGCGGCATTCATTTGAAGAAGAGCAAATAGGTATTTTAGATGTTTAAGGTTGTTTGGGGCAGATCTCTATCTGTATGAATTTGATCACTTCTTTGCGAAGTCAGGACTAGATTATACTAACTTGTGGCCTTTTAATGACTAAACCTCGTTAGCAGATCCACTGCATTTGTATGCATTCAATTTTTTTAGTACATTCACAATCGAATTGATTGATTGTAGGGAGGATGGATCAATGTGTAAAGATTGTTTTTTTTGGATGTCAATTCCGTAGAATAAGTTCTTCAAGCTTTATTCAAGTGCCTCGCAATAAGATTTTGTGTGATTTCATGTAAGAACGTGGTTGTTGTATTGTTAGATTTCATTTATCGATTTTTACCAGTAAATGCTTGGATGATTGTGCCTAAAAAATGGGTAATTAAAGAAAACGCTTTTATTACTATTGGATTTTTTTAATTCAGACACTGCTATGAGCTTGCTTACTCTGGCTTATGCTCTGTTTCAAAATTTTTGTGCAGCGAGAATAAATTATCTGTGCAATCGTCTTATATTTGCTGCCAAAGCTGCTTACTCTTGCCCATGCTCTGGTCAATTGTTTCCATGTTGAACCTGAACTGGCCAGATTATAAGAAATGAAGTTGAGGCTGTACCCTGCTTCAACTTTTAGTGGAACCTAAATATCATTTGCAGCTGGGAGCTAAGTTTGTCTGAAGACTTGAGGCATGCTCCAAGGGTTTCCTAGATTTAACTGAAGGAGATCTGGTTGAGCTTAAAACTTATCCTCCAGACACAGATTTTTATCAACATAATTGTATTGTTTACTTCAGCCATGTTGGCAGCAATGGAGGGTGACAGCGAATCCATCATGAAAATGATAAAATTTGCAGTCTTACCAATTGCAAAGGTGTTTGTGATGTGTTCCTTTGGGTTTGTGATGGCTACCAAGTATGTCAATATTCTTACACCATCGAGCAGGAAGCTTCTTAATGGGGTACTCATCTTCTCAGTCCTCAGTTTGGTCTTTTTGTGTGGATTTACTTTGACAAGAGAAATGCTCTGTTTTATTATTTCTATTGCTCATTCTTGCATGTGTGTGCTATAATTATTGTTTTGGTTCTGTTCTTCACTTCATTGACAATATTTCTTTTGTAGCTTGTTTTCGCCCTATTTCTGCCATGTCTGATCTTCACACAATTGGGAAGAGCTTTGACACTGCAAAAGATGATTGAATGGTAAGATGATCTCTATTCAAATTCTTGGCCATCTTACATGTTTAATATGTTGACTTTAACATCTGCTGAGAATTTTTGTGCTGTTGCTAAAAGAAAATTAGTTCTGATCTTTATGCACCATGGGTCTATACAGCTCAAAAAGACATGGAACAATTCAGTTTTTTATGAACAGAAAATACAGACTATTTGGAGGCAAAAAAATTGAAGAGTTATTGTAACTCTACTCAAATATCCCTTGGAGTGTCAATTATATTGTGCCTGTACATTATCTCTTGCAAACCCTCTTGTTGTGTACTTAGAAATGAACTATTAGGATTTTACCGTTCTCAGGGTTGATGTGGTTCCTCCTTTGATTAGGCCAACTCCATGGAATCGCTTGTCTCCTGCAGTGAGTGCATATCCACTTTCTTTATAAAGCTTTGCATCAGTGTTTGAACGTTAAGCCTCAGCAGCTCAAACCTTGCACTCTTACCAGTCGGTGGCATAGCAAAACATGCAAATAGCTTCTTAATCTATAAATATTAAATAGTATAAAGTTCATACTTTTCAATCAGTCCATTCTGAACAACTCCTTACTTTACTGCAGTATCTGTGCTGTTTCTTCTAATTTCTTATTCCCATTCAAAGTCAGCTTACTTAGTATCTCAAGTTTTTCTTTGGTAATAGATTTTAGGAACATCATGTTAGATCAACTAAAGGTGTTACAATTACGTGCATCGAATCATATGAGAAAAGTTGCTTGTAGAATCTGATCATTGTCAACCTCAAGAGGTTAACAATATATTTTGGTGTGCAAGCTTCAAATGAATCCTCTTCCTAAGGAATGATAGAAAGACAAATAAACTATATTTGTGTCCACAAATAAAGAAAAGAGTGTCTCCCAAATTCTCCACTAAAATCCAAGGCTGATGATCCTCCATTAGTGACGAGGAAGTTCATGATGTGAATCTAGCCAGATCTTCTGGAACACAGAACACCAGATATACTATGCTTGGAATGAGGAAAGGAGGATAAAGTCCAATAGGTGCACATTGAGCTTACAGCCTCACCTATCTGTCACCATCCATGTGGGTAAGTACAGCATCCAAGGGACAATTAACACCTCCAACTACTGAAATAAGCTGCAACAGGGAATCAATCTAGCAGTTCTTAGGGTCCCCTGCAGAACCTGAAGCCTGAAGGTGACTGCTTCTAAGAGGTGAAGAGTCTAACATTCTTGATCAGAAAAATAAAATGTAATGTGACTTGCTTGAATCTTCTTACAAGCAGTGATATCTTCTCTGAATCTCGTAGTGTATGGGACACTGTCAAGTGATCCACCATTTCCATATTCAAAGGGAGCAAGCATCTCCCACTACTAAAATAGGCCATAACAAGTAATCAATCTGGTGGTCTTTAGGCTACCCTACAAAATCTGAATCCTGAAGGTGCTTGCCTCCTGGAGTAAAGAGCCAAACATCTCTGATCAGAAAAGAGGAAAACGTAACAAGTGACTCACCTGAATCTCTCCACAAGCAGTAGTAGCTTCTCCAAATCTATTATAGTATGCAACACTACCAAGTGCTCCACTGTTTTCATATCCCAGAGGGAGCAAAGATGATATATCCTGTCCCCCTGGTGAGAACAGACTCTCACTTGACAAAGACGAATCCTGAGGCCATGAATTCAATGGTGTTGAGAACGTGTTTGAGAGCCCATGAGATATAATTTTTCATCTTTTATGAAGTAGAGAAGCTAGATTCGTGAATTTTTTTTTATTTTGTCTATCTACCTAAAAGAAGCATTGTATATGCCAGGGAGAGTAACATTGATGGCTATTACAGTTGTGAACATAATCCATTAAGGAAAACATATCTGTCTACCAGCTGTTAGATTATCTGCATATCTCTTCTAATCTCCTGATACTCTTTTTTCCCTCCTGTTTCCTGAAATATCTTGAAAGGAGCTGTATCAGATATCTTTTGTGAAAGTATCAGAAAGACATATGGCAGCTATTTTGTATGACTACTCACACATAGTCTGGAAGGCAACAGTGCTGTCTTTAAAACCATATGGCTAACTGTTCTAGTTTGGAACTGTTGTTGGATGGTTTGCTTTCTCTGGGTGATCATCTGGGTACAGTTGTTTCTCTATTTTTGTCCTGATGAGAAGTTCTGCTGGTTATTCTTTCCAGACTTCTGAACTATTTGCCAAGGGCTATTAGTGTCATATGTGTTTTCAAAAATATCATCATCACCATCCATATTAGATGATGTAGGTATTGTTATATTAGAAGAAACACAAACGGTGGCACTAACATTGGCACTCTCAAGTTGCTAGCTGGTTTGTCCTCAACATCAAGTGCACAAGGTGGGAAATGGTAGCATCCAAGTCAGTACGATTTGGCTCGATATTCCACATCTTTGTGACCCCTTCCTTGTAGCCATTTTGTTTGTGTGAAAGGAGACACAAGTTGAAATGCACATACACTAAGTCCTTTGCCTTTTTTAAGTGTAGTTGGTTATGTTTTATTGAGTGGATGAAGGAGTATGTGCTCCAATTCCTTTCAGATCCAGATGAACTAGCAATCTATTAAGACAAAATTAGAGAGTTAGAGTTATAAATATCAAAATTTATATTATAAATTATAAATGAAACTTAAAAGATAAAAGATTTTTTTTATTAAACTTGTGATAAAATTTTGGTCACAAGAGGTTATAGATGTGTGAATGATTGGCCATGGAAGTACCACTAATTATGAGTATCAACCTTGAACTTGTCATGAAGAGCATCACTAAAGCCATTTGAGTGTACAAAATCCATGAACTTGAGTTTAATTACATCCTACATGTTAGAATCAATGAAAAGTCTACAAAGCATTGCCTTGTACCCTTGGCTGAATTCAAGATCTCTATATGGGGCAATCCTTGTTGACATAGAAAGGATCTTAGCGCTATAATATTTGGGACTCAATGCAAAGGAAAGAAGGTGTAGTGGGGTGGTCATTTTATTTTGTATTCTTTCAATAAATTTGAGTAGTTGTTTGAAAAAAGTTTCTTTAAGATTTTGCACTTTTGTGTTTATAATGGTTTTTTTTTATCTTCTCAATCATGGAGTCAATTGTAAGGAAACTATGCAGCCATAGAATGACAATTTCCACATAACCCAAATCTGAAACATGCAAGTAAAATACTCAACATCAACATGCAAGAGAATAGACAACATACCCATGAAAGATGACACAAGATATACCCTGGGAAAATCCTCAAGAGGGAAAAACCTAGCCTCCAAAAGCATCCACACTCCATGTATTATTCAGCAATGAAAACCCATTACAATACATCTGTAGAGACTCCATGAACACTTCTGAAGCACAAGCTATCCATGCATTCCATGTGACCAAGCATGAATCCACACATCCCATGCCATGCTTCAAACCCTCACACATGCACAAGCTCAACCTGCTAACCTTGACCAACCTTTT
This sequence comes from Sequoia sempervirens, assembly GCA_007258455.2. Taxonomy (NCBI): domain Eukaryota; kingdom Viridiplantae; phylum Streptophyta; class Pinopsida; order Cupressales; family Cupressaceae; genus Sequoia; species Sequoia sempervirens. Next base: position 94,427 of record VDFB02202256.1, read on the forward strand.
GATCCAACCCTAAACAACTACCCTTGTGGTTGTTTTATAGAAACAAGCTCCCACAAAACCACCAAGTGGTATTACATAAACCATGTGCCCAAAAATACTACATCATGTGACCCCACATTTAATATTGGGTACTTTATTATTTTTTATTATTCCCCAATATTAAATAATTACATTTGACAATTATGTCCCAATGTTACATACAACAAAGTGGCCCCAACATTATAACTCCTTGTGATGCACGTTCACCTAAAAACCCCTAGGTGCACCACACACATAATAAATAAATAAAATATTACAAACATTATGCAAGGTGTACAACACCTAATTCTAACAATCTCCCACTTGTTGTATACATTGCATAAAGGGGTAACAAATAAACTCCATAGGCAACATGTACCATCCTAGAATCCAAGTGCTCCATGTGCTCCATCAAGATACCTGTAACAAGAACCAAGGTGACCACCATCTCATCCATGAATGCTTCCATCCTCCACCATGCCAACTGCACTAAGATAAGAACACATCCAAAGAGACGTCACACTAACTGTCACAAAGAAGCATAAACCTGCCTCAATCTGATATCTCAAAACACAAACACTGAATCCAATATGCACCAGTAGCTGTCAAGAATAAATCACCATAGCTGAAATGACATCCACAGCAAATGCCAACACATCCAACTATCCATACCTCCAAAGGTATACATATCATAGTAAACTCATGCCAACAACATATCCACCCATAAACCACAATAACAAACTCCATGTGCAAACCTGTCAAAAAGTGACATACACATCCAGGAGCTCCCACTGCATGGGCAATGTCAAGATGAATGCAAACCTGGAATGAGCGCATTCAACGCGTCGCTTCGTTAACATCCCAAAAAGGCACCATCACAAAAAAGGCATACCAAGTCTACTACCAACATCTCATAGAAGTAAACATGTAGTACCAAGGAACATCCACATTGATAAGCAAAACCTGCAAACCAAACACCTGTAGCATGTCCTCCTACACACACACCTCTAAATGCCAACTGTGTCAAGTATGATCTCCTCCATAATACCCCATAACAAAATCCATAACCACATCCATCCATCCAATCACCAAGATCAAAGATAACATATGTAACTAACATGGATGTAAGCATCTCAAAACAAGAAGATCAAACTCAAAGTAATCATTCCTAAACCAAGGAAATCAGCCCAATAAACCATCTCCTAAACCCAACATGTACAAGGAGATAAACATGCCAACACTCCTCAAATGAACCCTCCAGAAACCAAATATCCATGGCTCAAGATCCATATCCATGAGAAGACAAAGCATAAACATAATGCACCTGAAAGAATAATGGGCAATACCTCTCAAGTGAACCGCCGAGTAGACCAAGAGTGGGGAATGAGAATGCTCCTCCAGGATATCCAAGTCATCATGACTCAACCAAGAACACTCTCCTCATCGGTCCATGTTGAACTCACGTCCAACCAAGGTGTAGGCTCCCTCGGACTTCCTGCTAAAACCTCATCAAGAGTAACCATATCAATAACATGTCTCTAACCACAAGAGAACACCAAGCCTCACCTATGTCTCCAAGTATCCATGAGCACCTGTAACCCATCAATCCATGCTAAACACCAAGCAAATGATCAATGTACTCAATACAAAGAGAACCAACCAAGATCAAAATCATAGCTCCAACTGTAGAATCAGGAACATAAACATGACACCATGATCTCACATCCTCTCAAAAGAAGATCACATGAATAAATCATCATAACATGTACCATGCCACAACTCTAAACTAGTAATCAAGAGTATACCATGACATAATAACAAAACCATCCTATAACCAAGGATCACCTGTCATAACCAACAAGTCATAAATAATACCTCAACATCTCCAACACCTGATATCAAAGAACTCTCACTGTAGCACACAGAATCCAAGAGCTCCTCCATGACACCAAAGATCACCTGCTGAAGACAACCATCCATAATAACCAATGGATCCACATCATCGCCAAATGCTCCCACTGAATCGTGATACCGAGCAATCCCATGGCACCATGATGCACAAAACCAACACTGTCATAAGCTCACACAAAACCTGTGAATCCAAGCTCTCAATGACAACATGATAACCATCCTCTAAAGCAAGAAGATACACCGCCAAACCATCATATCCATCACCGCCAAACCATCACTGTCACAAGCTCCCACTGAACCGTGTAACCAAGCTATCCATGACATCGTGATACCAATCTCCTAAACCCAAGAAGATACAACGCCACAACCATAATCAGGAACCAATCCAATACCACCAATCAATGCACCATCATAAACCATCATAACATGCCAAAGTCTCTAATGCACAAGAAACATCCATGACATCATGATCACCACCAAATATACCAACAAATCAACCCAACCATGTCCACATATCTGCATAATCATAGTCAACTACATAGGTCTCATATCATGACTGTACCTAGTAATACCATCTCACCTCCTCAACATGACAACCAAATCAACAAACCAAGTGACTAAACCAAGCCACCAAAACTGATCATGCATCAACACTGAAATATCAATGGGCAAAGACAACCCATATCCAAGTCATAGGTGCAACAAGTAAGTAGAGACCGCCTACAACATTGCACAACTTGTAGATACAACAATGCAACATACATACTGATAACCATGTCAAAAATATAATAATCTGAGATGTACAACTGAGCATACAATGAATCCAATATCAAATATCCAACAATCCAACAATCCATAAGCTCATAATAATGCCATAGTCAAAGAGACCCATAAACAGCTCAGATAAAGAAAACAGCAAATAAACCATGCCAAAATATCTCAAAACCTGATCCACTGTGAAGTACTCTGAACAAGCTTTCCGTTGACTATTCGAAGTCCAAAATCCGACTCCGTATGCACCCGATATGCCCTCTCAAAGCTCAAAATAAACATCTGACTTTAACCAAGCAAAACATTGTCAAAACTGCAAAATCATGGAACAACACCTATACCACTGTGTAGTGCTCGGAACCAGCTTTCCAATGACTGTAAGAAGTCGAAAATCCGACACTCTGGGCAAAAGTTATATGCGTTTGAAAAAAACTGCTGTAAAAAACCTCCTGGTGGTTCTCGGGCGGCGCTCCGGTGGTGGGTGGGCGGCGGATTCCAAAATCCGTTCAAATTTAATTTAATTTTTCAAATAAAAAAATTACATACCACCCTAATCTGGTTAATGACATAAAATAATAGGTCATTTTGAAATCCATGAAATTTGTGAGCAATGGTTAAAATTTCAAATTTTCAATTTATAAAATTTATTTTAAACCTATAGGCTGGTCAATAGATTGGCGATCCTCGGCGGACGGGCCATAAGCCGTACCTCACTTGGCGGTAGCGGTGAGCCTAACATCGGCTCTCGCTTGATTAGCGGAGATGCGAGTCCCGGACCCCCAAACTCTTTCAATTTTTTTGTTTTTCATTTTTTTTTAATTTTTCTGATTTTTTTGTTTTTGATTTTGCAGGACTTTTTAACCGATGGGATTTTTTTAAATTTTTTCCGGATTTTTTATTTTCTGCGACGACTGTACCATCGACGCCCGTACGGCCGAATAGGGGAAGCATTTTTTTTCTGTAACCAAAATAGGGCATGTTATATGTCAAAATTTCTCTCTCGGCCAACCTGAATTCAACCATGAGGTCCATTTTGTCCTAGGAGGTCATCTGTGAAAACTCACTCCCAAAAAACCCTCATTTAAATGCATGACCAAGAAACCCTAATTTTGCCAAAATTTTCTCACCCCAAATCTGCAAACAACCCATCATAACAGCAAACCCAAAACCCTCAGATCTGCAATAAAACACCTGCAAAACCCTATATCTTGCCATTGCCTTTCATTCTCTCATGCAACCTAAGGTTATCCAAATCAATAACCAAAGCTCTGATACCACTTGTAAGGAAACTATGCAGCCATAGAATGACAATTTCCACATAACCCAAATCTGAAACATGCAAGTAAAATACTCAACATCAACATGCAAGAGAATAGACAACATACCCATGAAAGATGACACAAGATATACCCTGGGAAAACCCTCAAGAGGGAAAAACCCAGCCTCCAAAAGCATCCACACTCCATGTATTATTCAGCAATGAAAACCCATTACAATACATACAGAGACTCCATGAACACAAGCACAAGCTATCCATGCATTCCTTGTGACCAAGCACAATCCCCATCCCATGCCATGCTTCAACCCTCCATGCACAAGCTCAACCTTGACCAACTTTTGATCCAACCCTAAACAACTACCCTTGTGGTTGCTTTTATAGAAACAAGCTCCCACAAAACCACCAAGTGGTATTACATAAACCATGTGCCCAAAAATACATCATGTGACCCCACATTTAATATTGGGTACTTTATTATTTTTTATTATTCCCCAATATTAAATAATTACATTTGACAATTATGTCCCAATGTTACATACAACAAAGTGGCCCCAACATTATAACTCCTTGTGATGCACGTTCACCTAGAAACCCCTAGGTGCACCACACACATAATAAATAAATAAAATATTACAAACATTATGCAAGGTGTACAACACCTAATTCTAACATCAATACCATTATATATCTCTCCCAAACAAGGTCTATCCATGTTGGTATAACATATCATCTTCAATATGGGTTCAGTGAAACTAAGGAGATATTCAACACAATTCCACCAAGTGTCATCTAGGATCATTTGCTTAATATTTGCTGCCTTGCAATGCTATATTGACTCCATATGGACCGATTTTGGTTCATGACTATGTTAGAGTGTGCCTCCTAAATCTTCACAATTTGTCTTAAGACAATTATGTTGGAGGCAAAATGGGTCTCGACAACCTGTTCAATAGAAAGAAAAAAATATTAACTTCTTAAAGAAGAAAAGATAAACTTAACTTTAAAAAACAATTAAAATTACTAAAGTGAAACATAAATATGAAAATTTAAATATTTAATAAATTTCATTGCTTCCTTACCTTAATAGCTCCATTTTTTAGAATGTTTTGAATATGTTTTGTGACATATGGTGGTTGGTGATGAACATTTGGTCATCTTTAGCCTCACTATACACCTGTTTGATCCAATCAATTTTGGTGCCAATCTTTTAAAGCATAAGGTTGAAGGAGTGAACTGCACAAGGTGTCCAAAATATGCGTGAGTAATGCTCCTCAATCAATAAACGAGTTGCTCAACAATTTTTGGTGTTGTATGTTGACTTGAACAATGTTTCGAGGCTCCACTTTCTTAATGGATTGACAAAGAATATTAATAATAACTGCACCATTCTGAACCTCCCCCTCACAATCCACTACATTAAAAAAATTGCCTCTTTAGGGTACACTACAATAACATTGGTCAATGGCTGATTTTTTGCATCCTTCCATCCATTGAAAACAATGGATACCTCTATCTCAGCCCAAGAATCCCTCATGGTTTTTAATGAATCCTCTACAAAATTAACCTTCTTTTCCAATAAGATGCTACACACCTTCTCAAAACCCAAACCCTTGTACCCTTTTCGAGCCTCATTAATTGCTTTCACCATTTGTTGCAGGTATGGTGAGAAAACAACATTGAAAGCTAATCCATTTGCATAGACACATCTCTCAATATGTTGATTGAAAATATCACGATACTTGTTGTGAAATGCCATTTCCAACAGTCCCTTTGATCTCTTATGTGTTAGAGGTTTGTAGAATGCCGTCCGGTTTGCACTTGTTTTTTTTGCGTTTTTGAGGAGTGTTTTGAGATGTTTTAACAATGATTCATACAACAATATATTGCAGCAAAAATAAAAGATATTGCAATTAAAATTTCAACTCAAAGTGAACATTACATAGAGGGTTTACAGCTGAAAATTCCAAATTTTTCTACAAGCTTAAATACTTAGCTTTTTACTAAAATAATGATAACTAGTTCATAAAATATCCCCTAATATCTAAATTAACAATACCTAGAAAACTTGGGAGTTACAATTTTGGAACTCATAGGAAAAATGTGCTTGAAGAACCCTCTAGAAAGGACACCAGCTGCAAGAATCATCTCCAATGGCAGAAATGTTGCACGCACGTAGCTCTCCAACCTTGGATGACCCCAAATGAAGCATTACAACCTCCAGAAACCCTAGCCACCCTTGCAAACAATCAACCCTCTCTCCAAGATGTATGGCCAGCCTAGGAAGATGGTACGGCTGGCAATAAAGGCATTGAAACTTCTTAAATCTGCTGCTAGTGTATTCAAATCTGCTCTACAATACGAACTCTCCAATTTGAATATAATTTTGATGCCCAAATTGTAAGTCTCAATCTGCAATGAAGCTCACTTGTGTTTCCTGAAGTGAAATCACTAAGAATTCTCTAGATTGTATCTTTCAACATCGTAGAGAATGTTGCTTGCAAGGGTTTCCGTCCTCACAAACCTTGAGAAGATAACTCTCCAAAACCAAAACCAATTTCAATATCTTCATCCCACCTCCCAAATGAGCTCTCAACTCCCCTTTATAAAGAACTCCTTGATCTTCTAGAAAGACCCAAGAAGAGTGTCCAACAAGCTTTTTAGAATAATATTTTAATATTCCTTGATGTGACCCCTTGATGTAACCCCTTGATGTGACTCCTTGGTGTGACCCCTTGATGTGACCCCTAATACTTAAGTCACTTTTTGAAGATATATTAATAAAGTGGCTTTATTAATTTATCATTAAAGTATGTCACTTTATAACCTTTTAATATAATTATTTAATATTACCCTTTTGAATTTGCACTTTTTGCTTAGTAACATTAAATAATTAAAATAATAATTATTCCTTAAGAGGGTCGGAAAAAGGGGACATTACAGTCCTCCCTTCCTAGAGATTGCTTGCCCTCAAGCAATCCGTAATTGCAAACTAGCCTAGCTACACCTATCCACCAACCACCTAGATCCCACATGATCCTGTAGAATACTCCAACCAATGTCCTGTTGATGTGTTTTTCGTGACCGCACCAACGCAGAATAAAGTCGCCAACGGCTACCCTATTCTCTCTTGATCAAAATATCCAGCATGCTAAGATTGCGAGAGAGTTCGTGCATTCAACTCCAAGGTTCTTTCAGTGCGAATAGGCTCAGTTGGCTCGATGTGATTTGCTGGTATTTCAAGGGGACTTACGGAATTATTCAACAGCAGAGGAAGGGGTTTCCACAATTCGACAGATTTATCAATGAAGCGTGGGTTTCCTATACTAACCAGAAAGTACTGAATTTAAAGTGGTTGCAGGGTTTAGGGAGTCTAAATTTATTCTAAGGCGTGGGACATGGTGATCAATTCTCACTAGCTTCAACCAGGCTCTGCTTTTCCTCGATTCGGACAGCCTCCACGGAACCGGTGCAATCTTCAGAGGAGTAGCTCAAGGTATTCAGATCACAACTTAGCATGAAAATACCATCACAACGACGCATATAAACATACAAATCATGATCGAAGTTAAGTACACGATATTCCAGTTGACCACACAAGGCGCGTTCACCATCAGCGAACACACTAGTGGTATGGATAGATGAAGTTTGTTCAAATTGAAGACCACATTCCACAACTAACATCTACTTGCATAAAAATGAAATTACATTACTCTATGCTACTTAAAGTAGAAGGGATGAAGAAACCTCGCTAGCTATCCATAACAAAGACGAATTTCACCATCAATGAAAAGATCTTTTATTATGAAAGTTTTACACAACAATCTCTGGCAAAAGTTTTCAAAGGAAAACTTTCCTTCTTCTTCAACTACACTATCAATCTATACTAAGCTACTTCTAAGTTGTCCCTCTACTCTATGTCTACTGTCTAACTTAATGTCTATTCTAATGAGATGCAAATGAGGGGGGATGCCCCTTTATATAGCTGGCCAAGTCCAATGGACGACTCAGATTACAATCGGCTGGATTGCCTAGATCGTGCCATCTCAGCCCTAAACAAGATTCACCCTAAAAACCGCCACTAAGAGGAGTGGGGTAATAAATGAGCCATTAATGTCCATCATCCTTCTAGAAGATTCCAGCTTTGAAACGCGTTCGCACTGCTCTTGATCTTCTTCTTGACGTTGTTCTTCAACTTTGCTCGAGCTTCCATTCTTTTCTCCATACTGAGTTTTGAAAACATTTCTTCTCTGTCACTAAGTCTCAACATTTAGCCATTTTCTTGCAACTTTTCTTCCTTCGAGGTTGAAATGTCATCTTGGAGTATTTTCTTCATCACTTAAGTCATCACCGCTTGGTCTCGACATTCCTCCTGCAAAACAAGCAAGGAGAAGAGCATTAGAACACTTCATAATAAAAAACTCAGCTTACTTACCTAATTTTCACGCTTTAACTTTCGAGGGTTCATCGTTTTTCTCTAGCCAAATTTGCCTTAGCCAAATTTCCAACCCATCTTGTATTCTGCCTGGGCGTACTTCACTTTGATATTTCATCCAACTCTGGCTCGAGCAAAATGTTTTCATCAGGAACTCGATCAAAAATCATCTAGGTGTTCAACTTCAAATTCATCCGCCAAGGCGACATATTTCAACATCTTTTCCTTTCTTGCCTTAGAAATTTTTTCAAACTTTCACTTAGGAAACTCATTATTTAAGTGCCCATCAAAATCTCCATCCTAAAGGCTTCGGCGAACTGTGGAAGACTTTGAAATCCACTCTTCATCGGAAATCTTCAATACCCAGAAGGAAATTTCCTTCAGAACGCGTTGAACTCATGGGTGCACAACGAACGGGTTCACTTGATTTTCTTGAATTTTGAACCTTAGAAAAAATATTTTCAACAAATTTATTCTTGTTCTTCTCCCTTGAGCGTATTTCTTGAAATTTCTCGTTGACCCTGTGTAGCTGGCATCATCTGACTTCATCTTTGGCAATTTTGTTCATGTCTTAGGAGATTTCATCACTTCACCAGACTTAGGCATTTTTCCCAAGGAAAAACATTTTGTGCCTTAGAAAATTTTATATCACTTAGCATTTTAAATTTATTTTTGCCTTAGAAGATTTTTTTCAACTTCAAATCATCTTCCTGTGGTGAGAAATTTACTTAGAAGATTTTTCTTTCTTGAATGCCTTGGGCGCATTTTACATTCCATAAGGGATATATATTTTTAAGTTCGAACGCCTAGCATATTATTCATCACCTGGCAATTTCCAACGCCTTAGTTATTTTATCTTTTAACATCATGAACTTTGGGCGTAATTAGCATATGTGGAAGAAAAACTCCAGCGCCTTCACTTGTCAACTCCCACTCACCTTACCTTAGGCGCATTTCTCACCTGCAAGGAGACTTTACTTCCAACGCCTAGGCAACATTAATCTTTTAATTTTACCCTCACACACTTTATTCACCTTTTACTTACTTCAACTTGGGCGCATATCACACTTTATGAAGGATAAAATATTCAATGCCACTCTTGTCTATCTTGGGCGCATTTGGCACATGGTGAAAGATGAAACACATTCAAACACCCTTGACCTTTTGACTTTGCATGGGCGCACTTGAGAGGGAGAGGACGATAAAGCTTTTTCCAACGCCTCTTTGTGACCCTTTGACTTCCTTGTTTTGTCCTCACATGCCCTCACTTGGGCGCATTTCACATGTGCTGGAGGATGAAACCTTAACAAAAAAAATCCATTGCATGCCACCACCTTGAGCTGGGCGCATTTTACTATGTATGGAGGATGAAACTCCCAACGCCTTCTGCTTTGACTTGTTGACTTCTTAAGATGGGCGCATTTCAGCTAGGCAAGAGGATGGGCGCATTTACTATGTGAAGAAGGATAAAGCCTTTGACTTCTCTTAAACTTGGCGCATTTAGCAAGTGCAAGAGAATGAACTTTTCACTTAGAACTTTTTGCTATCAACCTTCCTAGAGTGGGCGCATTTTGCCATAGGAGGAGGATGAAATTTGATACTTAGAAATTTTTTATGCTTGGCTCTTGTAGTTGGGCGCATTTCATATATGGTGAGGGATAAAACTTCTAACTTAGAAATTTTCTAACACCTTGTTCTTCCTTGGGCGCATATGGAGGGTGGTGAAGGATATTTCAAACTCTTGAAGATTTTCCTGGCTTCTAGCTGAGATGGGCGCATTTTCCTAGTGGTGCAGGATAAACTTATAACTTAGCTATTTTCCTTGTCTTCGCCAGCTTCTCCATGCCTTACTATAAATAGTAAGTCCTTTTATTTTCATACTTCAGAAGCTCAGATTGATTTGAAATTTTGAACACTGGATCTTCACAACTCCGTCAGCCTGTTGACATTGTTATTCTGAGCTGGCCTGCTAAAAATAGCATATTTCTGAAGGTGGTTTACTATTTATAGTAACTGCCTGATTCTGATATCTCCACAACTTCGTTTGATTTGAAATTCGAATGACGTGTTCCTCACTACGTGACCTGCCTGTTGACACTGGCGTATGATGCTGACTTACTATTTTTAGCCAGTTTCTGAAATGACTTACTATAAATAGTAAGTGCTCAGTTTGCCTTCAAATTTTACCAGCGGATAGCTTGAAAGATGCCGATCGCGGTGGTTTACACCGGTTTTCGAAAATTCTGACTTTTTACCCCTCTTTTTGGGTCTCGAAGCTGGAAACCCTAATTCATCTTGCATGCATATCGAATGATCTTCGTTTGTCTTCGTTTCCTTTGCATTGCGATCAGTTTGTGATTCTGAAGTGCTGGGAGGCAGCTGCCGGAATGCATCTGCTAAAAATAGCAAGTTGTTGAAGGAGTGATTATCCTGCTTTGCACGTCACATCATTGCGAAGCTCTCGAAAAACCCACAAAGAATCTCCAGACATGCAAATCCTAAAAATAGCCTCGGAAGGTTGAATTCTGAAAGTCGTTATCTCGCTTTGCATGTCACACCATCGCGAAGGTCTCCGAAAACCCAGAAGGAACCATTCGACATGCGCTGAAAAACTCCGCATATAAACCCTGGAATCTGCTCTAGACGCTGAACTGCTAAAAATAGTAAGTTGTTTGTTTCAGCTCAAATTTTGCCAGTGAGCAGCTTGATGTGTTATGGATGTGGCGTGACTGTTAAAACTTCAAGAATGCTGACGGAACACCCAGAATTGCACACTTACTAAAAATAGTAAGTTGCTAGAATCTGATGAAATTCAGCTGAGAGTCTACTGGAAGCATACTGATAGCAACGTTAGTCTCAATTTTCAATTTATTCACTTCATTTGATTTTGGATTGACCAGAAAAGTACAAACCCTAATCCTCAGACTTGGCCAAAATTTTACGTTTAAGTTCATAGACGGGAACGTCCCCGGAAGGCAGGTAGCAGAAAAGAGACAGAAAGAGAGAGAGAGACAAAACCAAAGCCCAAAAGACCAGAATGGAGCAAAAATTAGGGGTCCCCATTTTGAATGGGGCGATGTGTTAAAAGGTCACAACATGTCCTTTGAATGCAGTTGAAGCCCTTGACACTATCAAGCTCTATCAATCTATGTGGCCACCCATCCAGCATTAGAATGCCTGGATCCCGAATCTGAACATCATCCCCATATAAATTGTGCACAAGGATCTGTCCCACATGTTTCATGAGTTCAGCCATCCAAGAACACAAAATATTTTTGAATTCAACCATAGGTGGACTCTCATCTAGGTACTTGGTCAAAAGGCTCATAACCTCATCATGCCAACTCCAAGTACTATGGTGATAAACCTCATGTATCATAATTGTCCATAGGTGGACTCCACCTGGATCCCATGGACAAATTGGAAAGCCAATGCTTGTTGACTTCCGTTGTGCCACTTTGATAACCTCTGGAATCCAATTGAACCAAATTTCAAATTCCTGCCTCTGGAAGCAACCAACTGGAGAGAACAAAGTAGGAGACTTGCATAACTTGGGCTCATCCCCTGTAGTTAGAAATATATCATACTAGTGTGAACTAGAACACCGCTTATTCAACCCACCTCTCTGTGTCATCAAGGACATAATCAAATCCTGTGTATGCGGGCTGAAAGTAAATTGATGAGCACACCTCATTATACAATCGAGGTGAAACTCCCCTGTTTGTGCCAATGGAATACCAGAGTAGTCATGTGTATTCCATCCTATATTGCCATCATTAGAAGATGACTCACTACTCAAAACATGATGGATAGGTCTTGCGACCATACCATTGTTACCCTCTATAGCCTTGATGGTTGAGGCTCTATCTGACAACAACTGCAAGTACCCTGATTGGATGTCTTCAAGGACGTGCTCGATTGTTCACTAACTAGAGGCCTTAACTCCTTCCCGAGGACCTTCTTGTCCCTCTTCAAAATTAACTTTCCAAAGGAAATATTCAATGAAGTTATCTGTCTTATCGAAGAGAAACAAGGTTTGCTCAACTCCGTCCTTGGTGACCTGCAACTGCTCCTTCCCTTCATGCCTCCTATTAGGCCAAATGTCACAATCAGTTGCACAGTAAGAATTTTCTGATTTGCTTTTGAAATATTCCAAGCCAAATTTTTTCAAATTTTCAATTACAATAAGCAGAGCAATACACAGTCGTTAGGGTTAGCTCTAAACCAAAACGATGCTGAAGCAACTCTAACCAGAATGTACACCAAGATCCCGATGTGGGCAAGGTGTGAGCATTGGTCAGAGGATCTGAAATGCAGAAACAGAGCTGGAGGGAACTCTAACCAAGAATGGCGCAAGTGATGGCAAGCATATGGTCAGAGGATCTGAATGGAAATGCTGATACAATAACTCTAACCAAGAAATGCGTCGGCGAACGACGAGCATGTGGTCAGAGGATCCCTACCATCTAATAAGCTGAAAGCAAACTCAACACCAAGTATGTGCTACCCAATCCAATACGGAAATGAGGCGACCATATGGCGGAGATAGAAAAAATTACAATGCAGTTTCAGAATGTAAGATAAGCATTACAACTCAGAATTAAGCAAGATTAAAGAACTGCTGTCAGTACTACTGTCAGCTTACAATATGAAGAGAATTCACCTGCCAAAAGCATATGAGTATAACAGATTAGCATTACATCATATAAAAAGAACTCTCCTTTGCTTAATCAAGGATGCCAAGGCCAATAACTTCTCTCAAAGACCAAAATGATAATTCTGATTTTCAACAGATCTGCACTTTAAATTAATAACCAACAACTTATCACCATACTTAAATGATCATATCTCCCTCACAACTCATCCAATTGACATGAAACGAAGTGCAAAAGACCCTAATGATGAAGGCGACCAAGATAGGATACTGAAAATTGATTGATCAAAAGACCCCAACTTAAATATGCACGAATTCCAAGACAAAAGCAAATGGTACGGCCCAGCAAGAGGGCGATTTCTCTTTAAAAATTCATTGCTTCACTAAAAAATCTGAAACTTACATAAAAGGTTCGCCCTTCACAGACAGAGAGATCTAAACAATACCCAGAATGAATCTTTTTGTATTTTTTGACTTATGAGTAAAAACAACAATCTGCTATGAAGAATATGCAATTCCTGAATCTCTCTAATATGCATAAAACTGATCTACAAAGCCACACACTGACTACAATGCACAAATCCCACTACAAATCACTCAAACTACTCTATCTCACCACTAGTCGCTATCTTTCAAGCGAGAAGCAATGCCAAGCTAGGAGGCTTACATTCCTCGAAGCAATCCCAAAGCCAATCCGGCAGCATAACATTCCTGTAGACAAAAGATAATCCAAATGAGAACCAATGGCTTCCTTTTATAATTTCCAGTTGACCCTTCTCGAAACCCTAATCTTCTTTTTTGAGTCAAACCCTAATTCTCCAATAGATGGCGTCCCACTTTCCCAAGCAATACTTGACTTTTTATTATAAACTTTATCTCTTCCTTGAAGTTGGCGTCCAACTTATGCTTGGATTAAATCTTTTTATAAAAAATATAATTAATTCCTTCAATGAAGCGCCCACCCATAAAGAACATCTTTTAAAACAACTTAAAGTGAAGTTGCTAGGCTAAGGGGAAGTCAATGTTAAAATATAACATTAAAACATGACTTAATTAAAATAGTTTGAACTTATCTCTCCTATTATGCCCCAAAGCCAAAAATGAGTAAGCCAACTGATCTGTCTGAAGTAGAAAGCCGACCGTGCCAAAGCCAACAGGACTGCTGCCAAAAATAGAATTTACTAAAAATAGTAAATTCCTGAAGATGCTCAGAATGCCAAGAAAAACATATCACTGCGAAGCTCTCTGAAAACCCAGAAAGAATCCGCCATTGAATCAACCAACCTCAAGCAAGAGCATCCTTCAAAACATGAAACCCTAATTTCACCTTTCGAATAGCCTACGGGTCTCTGGAATAGGCCAACGGTCAACAGGAAAGATCATGCTCGAGAAGGGGACATTACAGCTTCCAAGAGTGAGAAGAGTACCATCATGAATGCCATTGCCCTCACAAGATGAGGTCCTACAAAACTCCTGAAAAGAAGTTGGGACAGCATTAAGGTCGAATGTGCAAGACTCAGAAGAACCCTTCTCCTGATAAGGCTGTCCAATAACAATCTCAATATTACCGATGTAGAGCCTCTTACTTGATTCTTCGATGACGCTTGAACCTGTAGTCAAACTTGATGTGTTTGTGTCATCAACGATCCATTCCACACTGAGTGGTCTTCTGTGGATGTGAAAGATTCCCAACATAGGTGCATAGAAGCAAATGCCAACCCCTGACAAGCCGTTGGTATGTATCAAAACAACACTATGCAACATGTGAATCATGTTCATGATGAAGCAAAAGGTATCTCTACTATCAAAGAATGATAAGAACTCATCATCAATCCGTCCTTTAATACCCAAGTGGAAATTCCCACTTCTCCTATCCATCCCAACTGCTGCTGTCCTCAAAGTGTATACCGACAAAACTCTAACTAGCAAAGTAGGACAACCATCAATTAATAAAATAGGAGGTAGAACCCATGGGGGTAGGGATGGGATACATCTGTCCTCATGCCTATCTCCAAACCATAGCCTATAATCTATTGGAAACTCGAGCATATACCTCTTGAGATCAAGAATAATGCATCCATCACCAACTGACTCCTCTTGCCTAACCAACACAAGAGGCACTGCACCTGCAACCTGAGAATGAATGATAGGAGACCCCACACTGCTTTCTTCATCATGTGCCATGGCTTCCATAGATGACTGAGTCTCTACTGTACATGATGAACATTGAACCAAGCTTAACTCTAAGTGAAGCTCATCAACATGAATCTCAGATTCTTGGAGGGCCAACTGGGTACTCTTCAAGGAATCCCTTGAAACCTTAAGCTCATGAGAGAGCTTATTAACTTCCTCTTCTTTCCTTCTCAAAGCATCTGAATATATTTCAACAAGGTTGAGAAGGTGGTCTTGATCTGAAAGGTGTAAGTAATTTGATTTCATTACCCCCGTACCTTCTTTGAATACCTGCAAACTATCATGAGAAGACTCCGCTTCAATGCCCTTTTGTCTTCTCTCCAATTGAACCATCCAAAGATGATTTTCAATCAGCTTGTGCATTTTATCATGATGAGATAACGTTGCCACAATCTCATCTTCACTCACCTTCAACTGGTTCACAAAATTGTGTGGGCCATTGGGTCTATGAACAACTTATGCTTCACATGAAGAAGCATTAGATTATTCCTGAATTGCTTGAGTCACCAAATTCTCTTCTTCCGCAAAGTCCTGTATACATACATCCTGATTTGGAATTAGGACAACACTAATTCCATCTGTAGAAACATTATCAATGCTCTGATTAGGCGTCACAACACAAGAGGGCTCAATTTGCTCTTTGATCTCATCATCCAACTCAATTGATCCACTGGATGATGCCCTGTTTTCTTCAAGTAGAGAAGATGGAACCTGTAAGCCAAAAGTGATTAATTCTTCTGCATTCAATTGTTCCTTGAAGTTCTCAATCTTCTGCTCAACCAGTCTCTTTGTGAGATCATATGCTGCAGTTGAAACATGCTACTCTCTTCTCCAAATGGCTAAAAAATCAGATTGCAACTGCTTGCAAACCTCATCTTCTTCATCTAGGATCATGGACATGATGTTGAACATATCTGTCTTCACCTTGTTTGAATGGCATTTCCTGATTCCAGCCATGAAGCAATCGAACAATTGGAGAATAAGACCATCATAATGAAACATGAGAACACATGAATGCACCTTTGCCATCAATTCTAGAATTTTGATCCTCTTACTGAAAGTAGGGCTTTTGATGTCACCTAGCCCATTAAAGCTTTCAATGATCAACTGCATGACCTCTCTCATTTTGTCATCATCATAAGGAACTTTAGGAGCTATAAACCTCATAATTTCACTTATGCAAGTGGCAACCACAAGTCTTATCTCCTCATCTTGATGTCTCATCAACTCTGGCTTGACCAATGAATGCACCAATGGAGACATAGCTGTAGCCATTGTTTGAGAAGGTGATTCACTAGCCTTGCAAAGACAACTTTCTGCTTCCTCCAAAATGTTAAGGAGAGCTGCTTTAGCCTGAGGTAAGAGTTTGAACTTCTTACCCACAAACTTTAGTCTTTCTTGAATAACTTTGGTGGCTTCCTGCTCTTCAAAACCTTTTTCAATGGAAGTCTGATTTGTGCTCTCCTTAGGCTGGTCAATAACTGCTGAAAACTCAACATAGTGACTTTTAGATATGTCACTTGTAGATACACCATGTTTCTCCTTGTTTTGTGATGTAAACCATTCTGAAATAGATTCCCCATACTGAGCTAATCTTTGTTGTGAGAGCATAATTTATTTCAAGATGTCTTCCTCCCTTGGCTGCTCACATGTCTTTGAACTCCTTGTTTGATGGCCATAATCTTCCTGATTCTCCGCATAGCAAATGAAAGGGAGATTATTTCTAATCTTTTGTGGGAATGCAAGATATTCTTTATAAGCAGCCATTATAGCATCTTTGGAAACCATGATGTTCAATTGAAACTTCTGATCTGCAGCTGAAACAATTCCAATCTACCCAGCAGGATGGCAGGATTCTTGGCTCTAATACAACTGTAGAATGCCGCCCGGTTTGCACTTGGCTTTTTTTGTGCTTTTGATGAGCGTTTTGAGATGTTTTAACAATGATTCATACAACAATATATTGCAGAAAAAATAGAAGATATTGCAATTAAAATTTCAACTCAAAGTGAACATTACATAGAGGGTTTACAGCTCAAAATTCCAGATTTCTCTACAAGCTTAAATACTTCGCTTTTTACCAAAATAATGATAACCTAGTTCATAAAATATCCCTTAATATCTAAATCAACAATACCCAGAAAATCTGGGAGTTACAATTTTGGAACTCATAGGAAAAATGTGCTTGAAGAACCCTCTAGAAAGGATGCTAGCTGCAGGAATCACCTCCAATGGCAGAAATGTTGCACACACGTAGCTCTCCAACCTTGGACGACCCCAAATGAAGCATTACAACCTCCAGAAACCCTAGCCGCCCTTGCAAACGATCAACCCTCTCTCCAAAATGTATGGCCAGCCTAGAAAGATGGTACGACCAGCAATAAAGGCACTGAAACTTCTTAAATCTGTTGCTAGTGTATTCAAATCTGCTCTACAATATGAACTCTCCAATCTGAATATAACTTTGATGCCCAAACTGTAAGTCTCAATCTGCAATGAAGCTCACCTATGATTCCTGAAGTGAAATCACCAAGAATTCCCTAGACTGTATCTTTCAACAGCGTAGAGAATGCTGCTTGCAAGGGTTTCCGTCCTCACAAACCTTGAGAAGATAACTCTCCTCCAAAACCAAAACCAATTTCAATATCTTCATCCCGCCTCCCAAATGAGCTTTCAAATCCCCTTTATAAAGAACTCCTTGATCTTCTAGAAAGACCCAAGAAGAGTGTCCAACAAGCTTTTTAGAAGAATATTTTAATATTCCTTGATGTGACCCCTTGATGTAACCCCTTGATGTGACCTTTTGATGTGACTCCTTGATGTGACTCCTTGGTGTGACCTCTTGATGTGACTCCTTGATGTGACCCCTAATACTTAAGTCACTTTTTGAAGATATATTAATAAAGTGGCTTTATTAATTTATCATTAAAGTATGCCACTTTATAACATTTTAATATAATTATTTAATATTACCCTTTTGACTTTGCACTTTTTCCCTAGTAACATTAAATAATTAAAATAATGATTATTCCTTAAGAGGGCCAGAAAAAGGGGACATTACAAGGTTGTTCTTTATGTGGCAAAAAATGGATGGCTCTCTACAGGTTGAAGATTAGATGGTGGTGGAGGAGATTTCATTCCTCAAGATCCTTTTTTTAGAAAATGATAATTTGATTTATGACCTACTGCTTTATCTTCTTTTTCCTACTCATTATTATATGCTATAACTTTCTTTGATGGAATGGGTACATTATTTTTCCTTAGGAAAGATTTGATGCCATCCTAGGGATGTTACACAAATGGGCTTTCACCCGATTGTATGAGATTGAATACTAAAATCACATCCATTGCATATAAAAATATAACCCCCACCATCTGGAATTGGTTGTACCATATTAACATATTTCCAAAGGGGTGAATTTGGGTTTGTTTTGAAGTGGGGTCGGCTCACAAAGGTTGAACTAGTTGCCATTGTAATTTCTATGGCAGCAAGTACAATAAACAATACCTTTGAAACAAATGAAAACATTTTTTTTTATATAAAATGTAATTGAATTTAAACAATTTAAGCATATGCCATAGACTCGTAGAAGAAAGGGGAAATAATAATTTCAAAACAAAACAAAAATGCAAAAATATAAAATAATCCAACCTCTTTTGCAAAAATCTTCTGCTACAATCTCCTTCGTAGTGCATGGGCTCTTGCATATGTGTAGGAATAGCAAACCAATCACTTTGGAACCTTCATCAATCAATCTTCAACTCTATTTGTTTGATGGCAAGCAAGAATGAATGATTTTTGTGTTTTGTATTCACAATGAGGTAAACTACTTTATTTTTGTCTTTCAAATGCCTTGGAACAAAATTCTTAGGGTTAGTGGTTCCACTCTCCACTCCTCACATTCCTTCCTATTAATCAATATCTCTCCGAGGTAGAACCTAACACCACTACTCCCAAAAATAATAAGTGGGTTTGGGTTAGGGGATAGGCTTTTTATTGATGAATAAATGAATGGGATGTTGTGAACCAGATGGAGGAATGATGTATGAAATGACTCGTTAATGCGTTTTGGTCAAAGTCCTTGTTTTCCCCACAACTCCCCAACCGCATGCGACCCAAAGCAATACATCGGGTGATTGAGCAAGCCTAGGGGTGGAATGGGCAAGAATATGGAGTTGGGATCACTTCATTTCCTACTTCTGTTAAAAGGAGAACTCGGACCTTCATTTTGACATTAAACGTCCTTCTAAGATTCATTCCCTCAATTGATGATTCATCATTTGAGATAGAGAGATATATAGGTTAAAGTCAAATGTGTTAAACAATAAGTAAAGTTAAAAAAATTAGAAAACCTATGGCTTTTTTCTACATTCATTGTGGGTTTTGCAAAATGTGTCTAGGTTTGGCATGGGTTATTGTAGGTTCATTAGGGACAAACCCACAGGTGAAGAATGTTCCTTGGACACACCCCCACCTACATTAGACCAAGATCCAAATGTAGAATGGATGGGACCCAAATCCTCTAAGTGCCAATAGTGAACTGCTATCTTAGTTATTTTTTAAATATAAAGACATCAAATTTTTAAAAATATATTAATATCGACATATAACTATATAATATTTACAACACTTTTCAAAGTAAAAACAAAACAAAAGAATTATTGAAGTAATTAATGGTGGCTTTTTCAAAATTAAAATTAAAAGTTATATACAAAAGTAAAGCAAATGTATTACCAAAAAATAGCTTTTCAAATAAAAATAAAGTAAACAATGTAGATAAAATAAAACAATCTTTAAATAAAAACAAAAAATTGTGTGTCCATGTATGTATGTAGTAAATAAAATAGTTCTAAAGTTAAATAAAATAACTCATAAGTAAATAAAATAGCTCGAGACTAATATGTCTTAGCATTTTTTAGATAGATGTATTTAAGATATCTATACTAGGATATAAAAATTAATATTTGAATGTTTAAAATACAAATAAACTAAAATTACTTGAAAATAACATAAACAGGCCATGAGAAGCTGAAATTTAAAAAGCGTTAATGTATAAATAAACTACAAAAAATATACACATGAGACCATACAAAGTATATAACTCTTGAAACTTCTACATTTGGGAGGGAGTATTTGTGTAGGTGTTTGGGTTGATGTCAATTTGAAACGGATTCAAGTATGATGTCGGTGAATTTAAATTTTTTGCTCCAAGTTTTTCTAGTCTCATAGACACATTAAAGACATTGTTTAACCATAAAATAAATTAAGTTTGAACAATTCAATTTATTTTCTCCTAAAATCATAAGATAAGAATCTCTTTGTGTGGGCAGCTTCCCACGATTAAGTAGTTTAATGATGACTTAACCTCCATCTAAAGCAAGGCTCTTATTTGGCATTTGAACAAACCTTTGACCACCACGAATACAATGAGATCATGAGTTTTCTTTCCATTCAATGAGTCCCTAACTGTCATTTATGTTTGTTTTATTTCATTCTTCTAACTAGTGATGCGTTTGTTTTAGGAATGAATATTCCTAGTTCTTGTATGAATGTCCACTGGAATCACATATTGCAAATTTCAATAAAGGATCTTTATCAATTTTATTTCTTCACTAAATCTGGAAGGCTACCTGAATTCCTTACTTTTCTCTCTACTCCAATTGAGAAGGATTGACCTTGGTCACAACAAGCTCATGAGAATCCCCCATGTTTTTTCTTTTTTGTCTAAAGGTGTAGGTTTGATGAAGCAACCTTATGCCCCTAGGACACTAGGTCATCCCAAATTAACAAAAAATAAGGGACATCCAAGTTTTATAAAATGTAGCATATTGGACATAATTTGGGCCTCCATAAAATTTTTGTTCTTGAGAATAAAGGATATTAGAAAGGAGACTAAATAGTTACTAGAGTAGGGAGCCATTGTATGCTGTACTTCCCTTGTGGGAAAAGCATCATTTTGGTGCCAAAGTTGGATAATAACGACAATTGTATGTTTTTTCCTAGCTCTCAATAAAGCTTTGAGTATTTTGTAAACATTATATGGAGCGGTAGTATTTTATGAAAGAAAGATATAAAATCAATTTGTTAGCATGTTTACATAAAGGAAGAAGGTACTTGGAATAAAATTGATGTGCCTATAAATATTCGCACATAGATTAAGGTTTGAGTACTAGTGCAAAATATCTTATTGTATTGTTTTTGCTAGGTTTTTACCCAAAACAGTTTCCTAAGGTAAATTTTCATGCTATATTGTGAGTGTGCCATTATTTCTTTCTACTATATTTAAGATTCTATCAACAATGCTTCATCTGAATAGGTTTATTTGTATTATTTCTCTTCATTTGCTATTAGATTCAAGTTTAGCTAGTTCTTTGAGAGCAAGGGCATCTTGGCTTTGTGATAAATCTTTTATTGAGTGGGAGCTATGTGTATTATCAATCTTGTGTGTGAAGGAAGATGACAACACTTCAAGGATGGAGATAGAAAAATTTAATGGTTAGAACTTTGAGTTATGAAAGCTTAAGATGAAATATCTTCTTTTGGATAGAGATCAATGGGTTGTTATGTTAGGAAAGCAGCACTTGGGTTTGAAAACTTATGAATTGATAAAGATTTTCATTTATAGGAATGAGAAGAATTCAATCTGGCTATGCATTTTGGATTTTGTATTGTTAATTGTCTAATGGAAAGCCAACTCTAAGGAACTATGGAATAAGTTAGGGTCTTTCTATCAAACAAAGTTCCTATTAAACAAACTTTGTCTTCGATGGAAGTTGTCTTCTTTTAGGATGAATGATGGTGACTCTATGAGAGCATCTCAATGCTTTTAATATTGTGTTAAGTCAATTAGCTTTAGTTGATGTTAATGGATGGAGATAAATATATTACTCTGTTAAGTTCTTCCTAGATTTATGGGATAGTTTTATTATGGTCATTAGTATTACATCATTAAATTAAAACTTGAGGATGTAGTTAGATCATTGTAATCATAAGAAATGAGGTGAAAATCCACAGAGGATCTAACAAAAGGTGCCTTGTGTGTGAGAGGTTGCTCCCAGGAGAAATAAAAACAAGTTAGGGGTCAAACAATCAAAGTATAGAGGCAAATTAAAATCTTTAGGAAGACCTATGAAGAAATGTTGGAATTGCATTAAACTTGGGCATTTTAAGTAGTGCAGATTTTAAAAACTAGACAAAGTAAAGGCGTTTGATGATGTCCCTTTCACAAAATTGAACAACTTCATGTAAGAAGCAAGGTACATGTGCTTGGCATCTTTAAGTACACACTCATATCATGATGCATGGTTGTTTTTATTGGGTGCTTCCTTTTATTTGAATCCTCACAAGGAGTGGTTTTGTGAATATGAAAGTTATAATGGAGGTGAGATCTTCGTAGGAGACAAATCATCGTATAATTAATAATTTGAAAAGGGTGTGGAAGAGTTAAGGTGATGTTTAATGATAGAAAGGTTAAGATGCTCCCAGGGGTTTTACATATTCCAAGGTTGGCTAGAAATTTGATATCTATAAGTAAATTGAGTGATGCAAGCGTGCAAGTAATATTTAACAAAGATAGTTGCAAGATGATTTGAGGTGCAATGGTGTCAGCTAGAGGAGTCTCCATGAAATCACTATTCAATCTTGAGGCAAGCACTATAAGTGATTGATGTGATAGCTTTGTTGTTTGTGATGTTAGAAACATGGATAGAATTTGTATTTTGTTTGTAGAGATGACAGTGCTTTGGCATGAAAAAATAGGAATTGTTGGAGAGAATGGCCTACAAGATTCACAGGCTAAAGGTATGGTCGAAGTAAATTTTGGTTGTTGAATAGATTGTGATTTTTGTGATCATTGTGTGAATGGAAAACAAAAACAAGGCAGAGTACCCTAATAGTTACATAAGAGAAAATAGGATTTTGTAGTTGATATGTAGTGATGTGTTTGGATTGTCTCAATTCCATCACTAGAAAATATCCACTTTATGTTTCTTATAGATGATTTTTTCCAAGAAAAAATGGGTATATTTCCTCAAATAGAATTATGCAGTTTTTAGTAAATTCAAGAAATTCAAGGCTCTTGTAAAAAGATAGCTAGAGAAGAAGATAAATCTAGAGAGGTATGGTTGAATGAACATGAGCAGTTTTGTAGCCAATGCAAAGAAAGGCAAAAGGAAACTCCATATACACCACATCAAGATGGAGTTGCAAAGAGAATGAACAAAACAATGACGGAAAATCAAGGGCTATACATACTAGCTTGGCTTAAAGTATAAATTTTCCATAGAAATAATTAAGTTTGCATGTTATTCTATCAAATTGATCACCTACATCAAACCTTGTTGATAAAACTCCACAGGAGGCATGGATTGGTAAGATTTTTATTTTGATATCTTAGAGTCTAGGTTGTTGAACTGGGTACGGGTACTTGTACTCATACAAGTACATGGGTACAATATGTCGATACCTATGTTGCTGGTTCCGGTATTGGTTCGGGTTTAGGTTTGGGGGTTCGGTTTTCCGGTTCGGCTAAATTTTTTGGGGGGTGGGTTCGGTTCGCTTTGGGTTCGTTAGTACAAAAAACATGTAAAAATAATATATATTATTCATCATTGAAACTTGAATTGTGGTAGCTTGATATATAGAGTCTATTGATGCCAAGGTTCAATTTGTATGATTTTGAAAAAAGAAGCCAACTGAGTAGAGTTATCAGCATTCTTCAGAAATCATAAGAATTTGTTTAGTACACTAGCCATTTTGATGTCTTCTTGCAGTCTCAAACATTATTTTGTATCATTGTTACATTGGTCTTGAGAGTGGTAGCTTAATATAGCTCCACAATACAAAATCAGGTTTACTTGTGCAGTGTAACAATGGCATAGGCAGATTTTTCTTTGAAAGAACCAAAGGGTGACTGGACAATTGAAGTGTATAAACACATATCTTTTTGTAATATCAAGGATACTTTTTGAATCTTCCATGCATTGCTAATCTAAAACTAAAAGGAAAGGTCTTTTGCCTAATTTGTATGCAGCCATGCTTTTCACATTGTCAAAAAAGAGAAAAACTTCCCTAATGATGCAAAGGCATGGCCAAGTAGTTCTAACTCTCCACATGATAGAAAAGAGATGTTGGAGAGTACACTAAGTCAGTGAGAACAAAAGTGTAATATGTTTTAGTTTGTAGTATTCCTCTGGTTCTCTACAGATGTGTGATAAATTCTTAGTTCAATGATGTAGAACAATTTTTGAAAAAAGAAAGTTGTGTCATAGTCCGCTTTCAATCCAACAAGAAAAAATGAAAGCTCAGCCTCTTGGAATGAAAATGCTTGTTTGCAAAACAAATGAATAAGAATGAGGTAGTTAAGGGGTTTAGAGTGATTTAGAGGTCATTTTAAGGGTTCCCTTGGGCGTGGGTCAAAGTCAAACTCCATAAAACATTAAAAAAATGCTCAAAAAAACACTTTTTGGATGCCTAGGCACGTGGGTTCTGTCTTGGTTTGCCTGGGTTCTGTCTGGGTTCTGCCCAGGTTCTCTTGGGTTCTTCTTGGGTGAATCAAACCCAAAAATGAAGGATCTTGGACGAACCCACAGGAAAACCGAACCAGGATCCGAACTAGGAGTGGACCAGGCCCTGAACTAGGGGTTCTAGAGGAGAACTCGGTAACATAGGCCGATATAAAAGATTTTTTTGGGGGGGCTAGATACGTTTTGGGAACGTTCGTACAATAAACATATATATATTTGCAACCTAAATAGATAATTAAGTTTAGAATGCCACATACCATGCATATGCTAAAAAAGACCATTACAAATTTCAAAATTTGAAATATAATATTCTAATTTACATTTAGTAATTCAATATCAAAAGAGGATCAAACTTGAAAATCATGATAATAGTAAAATAATACAATATGTAATCACTAATTAGCATCATATGGGTCATCATTGTTGGCATTTCAATTAGCACCTCTGGAGTGCTTATTGGAAACAGACAGCTATGCATAGTGTGTAGTAATTGCTCTTCAAATTAGGAGGGGAAGCTCCTTTTTGCTGATGTTTGCATAAAAAGTAAAGTAAACTAATGTTCCTACCTTTTTACTCAGCGGTAGGGCACAAGGGTGCATAAAGCACAATGCGTTGCAGCTAATATTTTCTCTGGTTTTTGCAGATCTTAACTACAACTAAGCTAACTTTTAATCTATCCTATCTCCTCAAGATAAACAGAGCAAGAGGGGCATAGGAGCAGGAATGGAATGGTTCGATCACTTAGACGAACTGTCTCTCAGAATGCATCTAAAGGCTCTGAACTTCTAGATTTACGCCGAAATAGAACTCATGCAAGTAATCATCAAACGTTAGGCTAGATCTTAGGATTCCCAAGGAGGAACCAAGTCCTTTTTGAGGTGTAGGCTGAAAGGTAGACTACTTAGAAACAACAAATAATGATAATCCTACTCTCTAAATTCCCAAGGAGAGACAATGCTCTTTCCGAGGTGTAGATCGAAAGGAAGATTATTAAGAACAACCTACAATGACAAATTTTGAGACTTTTAGATCAAAGGCCCAAGGCTCTCCTGATTTATTATCCCAACTTCGATCAAAGATTACACTTTGGGACAACAACTTGTGTCAAAGAGACAATCACACATGAAGCGATCAACCAAGAATACATGAACATAGATTGAACACACCTATCTAAATAGAGAGAACACAAGTTGTACTTGGCGCTTAACTATAACAAATACGATTCAAGAACATATACTCAGTGAAAAAATTCGAAGGCTTTATAGCTTAGTGTTTTGCTTCTGTGAAGTAAAGTTACAAAATAATGAGCAAAGACTCTTATTTATAGAAGCTCAAAGGAGTAGGCAACCCTAAAGTCTCCTTGAGTTAACAATGAGTTCTTGCTAATCTGCAAGATTTATTCCTATGTCTAAAAGTAGGTAACGTAACAGTTGAAATCTACTTCAGTTAACTGAAACTAAACTAAAAGAGAACTCCAAATACAAAAGTTCCTCCAAAATAGATATCCACGATTAGTGGAGATAGACATGCATGATCAGTGGGACAGTGAGTTAACTTGGAAAGAGGCATCAAGTTAACTCCTGTTTGTCATAAATGCTATTTTGGAGGGGTAGAACGTGTTAACTGGGTGTTTTACACCTCATCACCTCTAGTCAACAATTCCTCTAGCCAGTCGTTGACTTCCTCTGCCTCTAGACAATTAATGCTTTGTAGGATGATGACCTGTCGCCGCAGCATCTCTTCACCACTCGCAATCTGCTGTTGGTATTCAATACTCTTTGCAACTGCATCATCCAGCCTTGTTGACATGACTGCAATCTTTCTCAACTCGCAACCAGTAGGGTCACCGCAAAAACTGCCACGGATGAGATCCTGGAACTATGTTTGCACCTCAGCTAGCTCGATGTATGCACCTCCTTTGTGTTGGTAAAGGCAAGGGATAGATGTTACCAACGTTCTCACGAACTCAATAACACTTGCCACAATCTATTGGTACTCAATCAATTCCACAGAGTTGGTATCATAGGCTTTCACCTTGTATGCAAGTTGTTCTTTCCAAGAGAAAAGATGTTGCTTGTTCTCCTTTGTGGTAACTGAATCGTATGCCATCTATAAGTAAGAGAGAGTGATCTCTTCTGCAGGCCTCTTCTCTGCCGTGTCTCATTCTGATTGTTGAATCTCCGCGTGAAGGTCATGGGCTCTGTACCTTAGTTGGTATAGCTTTGCAAGTATACACTGACCCTTGATGACGAATTCTTCCACTTGATTTCTCAAGTTTTTTCCATATAGGATCAGTTGGTGGTGATTTTGTTCTGCGGGGAGGTATAGCATCTCTCAAGGCAAGGCAGAGATGTTTGGTGTACCGTGCATCAAGCTAGATATGTACAATCTCAGCTACTAGTTTTCAGCCTTTATGTTACACCCCAATTGTATAGCTACTACTGCATAGGAAATGCATTGTAATGTTTGAATCTTTTAAATGAATAAAACATATTGTTCTTGTTATCAAATGAATGTGTCCTATTAAAAGTGATTGTCTCATTGTTTGATACTTCTATTGATGTAATTCTTGAATGAATGTAGCATATAAGTTATGGAATAATGTTATTCTAACTTTTTGTGATGTTTTATGTATACTTCCTTGTTTTGAGCATATGACTCCCGTTGTTGTGTCATGATGTGCAGGAAACAGGTTCATTCCTCCAAGAAAAGAGAGATATCACTCGGGGAGGAGCTTGGTTGGGTAAACAGTAATGAGTACCAATTGAGCATACACACACATACTATAGATTGAGTAAGCTAAGTTAGTTTGTTGAATTAAGGGTAAGTCATCCATAGGCTTGTTTGTTGACATTAGGAGTCGTATCTACTTTTGAATGCATGAATAAGTGATGCTTGCTAGTGTAACTGTATGCGGAATAATGTTACTAGTTAGGAGGTGGGCATGTATATATATATATATGTATATATATACGTTATATACACGTATCCATAAGTATATTCGTGTCAGTGCAGACGTATGAGAGCAGATGGATATGCCATACATGTGCATCGATATAAATACACTTATGAATACATATACATAGAGGAAAGTATACAAGCAAATATACATGTATACATATCCACAAGCAACCTGTTATATATACGTGAATATGGATAAATATTATGTTGACGTTGTTAATGCTTCAAGCAGCATCGTAGCATCTTCCAGCGCATTCATTGAAGAAATCAGATAATAGCCAAAGGCTATCTAATTTATAAGATCTCTAAAGGCACGAGTTAAGAGTCACTTCGTTTTGCTAAAAGAAGATCAACATTAAATAATTATTTGTTAAGATATGTCTCTTACCCAAGTGGCGCGATTATCTAAATAAGCCGACTTTATTTAAATAGAGCAAATTTAATAAAGTTGTCTTTGCACAAGAGGCCGACATTGCATTTTGAAAGGTCACATTCATTGGAGATATTCCCTATTGTCATCTATAAAAGGAGATCCTTGTTATTCATTTGAGACATCGATTTATTAAGCAAGTTCGATTTATTCCTTCAGTCAAGTGCGAATTCCTTCAAGAACAGATTGCGAATTTCTCTAAGTGCAGATTTAGATTACAAGGAAGAGCAGATTATCTTCTATCATTGCATCTAGAGTTGATGCTGGTTATTGGCCTTGTATTGGCCTCATTGTAAAGAGAATTACTGCCATTACTTTATATATAAAAGAGAGATCTTTGTTGCTGGGTTTTTCTCCCTCAAGAGGAGGGTTTTCCCAGGGTATATGCTGTGTTTCTGTGTCTGATTTTTAAATTAATTTTCTGTGCACTTATCTGATCACTAATTTAACATGGTATCAGAGCGGGTGTGAAAAAGATCGTGGTTAGATTTGTGCTTTCACAGCTTATTCTATTCTTTTGTTGAGGGTTCTTATCTATCTTCACTACATTCAAAATGGTGAACGGATTGAAGATCGAAGATAGACTCGATGGAGCTTCAAACTACATCTCATGGAGATTCCGAATCATGCTTACATTGGAGGAGAATGATTTGGTTGAATTTGCGGAGACCAAGGTTCCCGAACCTGAAGAGGAAGAAGAGAAGCTGCAATGGAGGAAGAAAGATATCAAAGCAAAGAAGTTGCTGGTTGATTCCGTAAAGGATCACATTGTTCCTATCATCTCTAAGATGAAGACTGCAAGGGAGATGTTCAAGTCTTTGGAAGAAATGTATGAAATCAACAACACCAGCCGGGCTCTTGCGCTGAAGCAACAACTTCATCATGTGAAGATGTCAAAAGGAGAGACCGTGATCGCCTACTTCATGAGAATTGCAGATTTGAGAGATCAGCTCTCCTCTATTGGTCATATGGTTGAAGATAAAGATTTGACAATGCTTGCACTCAACGGTTTGCCATTATCTTGGGAGTCCTATATTCAAGGAATTAGTGCAAGGTCTAAACTTCCGAAGTTTGATCGTTTGAGGGCCGACTGCATCCAAGAGGAATCAAGGTTGATGGCTAGAGGTGTTGGCCCAAGTTCTTCTAATCAAGAAATCCATGTTCTTGCAGCCCAAGCTTCAAAGAAGAAAGGAAAAGGTGGAAAGAAGGGACACTTCAAGAGGAATCGTGTCAAAGGAAATGATGATGCTTCCCCTCCCAAGAAGAAGAGAGATTTGTCTAAAATTCAATGTTTTAGGTGTGACAAGTTTGGTCATTTTGCTAAACATTGCCCTGACAGATCTAAGCATCAAGCCTCTGTTGCAGATGTAGAGAATGTTTCTCCTCAGAAGGATGAATATCTGTTTTGCTCAGCCTTGTCATGCAATGTTGCCACCGATACCAACACATGGTTGATTGACAGTGGGGCTTCTCGTCACATCACCGGATTCAAGGAGTACTTATCAAATTTGGTGAAGAAAGACTCTTTGGAACAAGTTATCATTGGAGATGATGCTAGCTACACCGTGAAAGGGATTGGGACCTCTACTCTCCATTTGGATTCAGGTATCACACTTCAGTTGAGCAATGTTCTTTATGTTCCGGGGATCAAGCGCAATCTCATCTCTATTTCAGCCCTAGAAGATAAAGGATATCAAATTGCCTTCTCAAAAGGCAAAGTTCTTGTATGGATGGAGAACTCTAGTTTCAAAGATGCTCGAGTTATTGGAGTGAGACATGAAAGTCTCTACAGGGTTTGCACTCGTCCTCTACAAGCCTTGGTTCATGATACTTCTTCTCTATGTGATCTTTGGCATCGAAGATTGGGGCATCTACACTTTCGTGCTTTGCCTATTATGGAAAAGATGGTGACAGGTCTACCCAAGTTCGACAAGGAGCATGAAGGCACTTGCAAGGGTTGCGCTCTAGTTTTCTAGACTTTTGTACGGATGCAGGGATTAAGAGGGAGTTCAGTGTTCCCTATAATCCTCAGCAGAATGGTGTTGCAGAAAGAAAGAACAGGACAATCATGGAAGCAGCAAAGGCCATGATTCATGATCAAGATTTACAGACTTTCTTATGGGCAGAAGCTTCCAGGACAGCTGTGTATGTGCAGAACATAAGTCCTCACAAGGTTTTGGAGAATATAACTCCGGAAGAAGCCTTCACAGGGAAGAAGCCTGAAGTTAGTCACTTAAGAATCTTTGGATGTCCTGTCTATATCCATGTTCCGAAGGAGAAGAGAACTAAGTTGGAGCCCTCTGGCAAGAAGGGCATCTTTGTGGGCTACAGCGAGACATCTAAAGCCTACAGAATTTATATTCCAGGACAAAAGTTGATCGAGATCAGTAGGGATGTTACTTTTGAGGAAGACATTGCATTTAGGAGATCCAAGGGCACTCACATGGAGATCAGTAACGAAGAGTCTCCTCAGGATATGGAAGTTGACCATGCTCCTGAGATTCAGAGGGAGACTGTTGAACCAAAAGAAGATGCTGATCCTGTTGAACCCCTGGAGCCTACTGATGGGCCTACTGACATTGTCATTGGAAGAAAGAGACCTCTATGGGCTAGGCGCACTATGCAAGAGGCAGAAAGCTTTGCAGCTCCTAGAGGCACCTTCAGAGAAAGTAAAAGGCTGTAGAAACCCCAGTTTCCCCTATTCTCCGAATCTGACGGATTTGTTTGACTTTTCTGACGTTTTAGGTTTTTGTGTAATTTTTGGGTTTTTGAGCAACAAATGTAAATTGCGATTTTTGCAATAATCTTCAATAAATTCACTAAAAATTGTATAACTCTGAAAACTACGAAATCATTTGAGAATATAGATGCCAGACTCTTTATTATTCTACTGAGACGATTACATTGAAGATCTGATAACATGCAAAGGAGAAAGGTAACATTTTTGAAAACCTGATTTTTTGAAACAGCAATTAATGTTCAGCTTTGAGAAGGTACGGCTGCAATGGATATTGAATCTTCCTCCAGTCTGGTGATCTCAGGTGCCTCCAGCAAACCTAGCGCCCCAAAGAATGTAGATTTGCAATACAAAAGAAGGCGTTTCTTTTATTGGAGAAGTACGGCTCAAGGCAGAAGTACGGCCTGCTGTACTGTCTGGTACGGCTGAAGCTTGCAATTAATTACTTTGTACGGCTCCCTTTCCTAGACTCCAGAATAACAAGAAAATAGGCGCCTTGGATAATAGATATTCTCTGAATCAAACCCCTGGCAAAAGCTCCCTTGATAACTACACCCCAAGGTAGATAGTACGGCCCTGGTACAGTAGTACGGCCTACAGCAATCAGCAATAAATGAATTTGTACGGCCTTTCTCTGAAGCTCTCCAGACCTCTCAAAATGGGCGTCTTGATGAATAGAAGGTCTTCTGTATGAAAATAGATGCTGAAGCTCTGTGAATAAATAAACCTCTGATGTTTGAATCACTCTGATGCTCTGTAATTCCTCCTGGATGAAGAAATTTCTCAACTGGCAATAAATCAGATGTTATTTCACATCCTCTGAACTGCTTCGATGGAGATGGCTCGTTCTCCAAAGAATTTCGAACTCAAACCCTAAGGTCTCCGTTCTCTGGCAAAGGTTGATCAATTTTCAATTCCCAAATGTCATAATGGCACCATTCCCAATGAAAAACATATATTCTTCTCAAAAGTGCGATTTCCTTAATAATAGGGAATTTTAATATATTTAACTTTTAATTCTTTTAAACTTTCAATAGTTCTCCGTCAAGTAATTATAATAAATTATAATTATTAACTGGCCCCTTTCTGATGATGGGTGCCCCCTTTATGAGAATCACTTAAGTTATAATTTAAAATTATAACTTTATATTATAATCATTAAATAATTAATATTTAATTAATACAATTAAATATTAATATTTCTCTCGTTACTCATCCGACATCGTTCGGGCTCAAGCCGATTTAACCCTCGGCGGACTTCAACGCTAAAGTCATATCGCTAAAAATAGCAGGGTCCTTAATAATCGCCGCTGTGAACTGCTAAAAATAGCAACTCGCAAGAAGTCTCCCATCGAGCCCAACGAAGGCCAATTGATCAAAACTGGCTAACTGATGTCGGTTAAGCTCCCAAACTAATTCTCTAACCACTCAATACCACGAGGGTCTCCCCTCGATAGGCCAATCTTTTACTGCATCTCCTCGATGCTCGCCAAAATGGGGATTACGACAAAGCATTCCCATAAGTTCTTCAATTATGTTGCCTTGATGAGTCAGATTATTGATTCAGAACCTTCATGTGTTGAAGAAGCATTCAGTCATCAGGTTTGGAGAGATGCAATGGCAGAGGAGTATCAATCAATTCTGAAGAATGATGTTTGGGATATTTTTCCTAGACCTAAGAGAAAATCAGTGGTATCTTCGAAATGGCTCTTCAAAATCAAGCATGCTGCAGATGGGAGCATTGAGAAGTACAAGGCAAGATTTGTAGCTCGAGGGTTTTCTCAGAAAGAGGGAGTTGATTACGAAGAAACATTTGCTCCTGTTGCCCGTTACACTTCTGTCAGAACCATCATTGCCATTGCTGCATCGAAAGGATGGAAGATTCATCAGATGGATGTGAAGACAACATTTCTCAATGGCGTAATTGAGGAAGAAGTTTACATTGAGCAACCTGATGGTTTTGAAGTTCATGAGAAGGAGTCACATGTGTGTAAGCTGAAGAAGGCCTTGTATGGTCTTAAGCAAGCTCCTCGTGCTTGGTACGAAAGGATTGATCGATACCTATCTAGTTTGGGCTTCCTGAAGAATGATGCTGATTCAAATCTCTATTTCAAAGTAATCAATGGTGATGCACTAATATTGGTTTTATATGTTGATGATTTGATCCTTACTGGAGAAGATCACCTGATTCTCGAGTGCAAGGAGTTGACTTCAGAATTTGAGATGAAGGACCTTGGGCTCATGCATTACTTTCTTGGTTTAGAAGTCTGGCAGAAACCAGATGAGATGATTCTAAGTCAAGGAAAGTACACCATTGATATACTTAAGAGATTTGGCATGATGGATTGCAAATCCATGTCTACACCAATGGAGATCAACCTTCATAAGTTGAAGGAGGCTGTAGCTAATTCAGACTTGG
>VDFB02202256.1:127856-210296 GCA_007258455.2 Sequoia sempervirens
AAATGGGCGTCTTGATGAATAGAAGGTCTTCTGTATGAAAATAGATGCTGAAGCTCTGTGAATAAATAAACCTCTGATGTTTGAATCACTCTGATGCTCTGTAATTCCTCCTGGATGAAGAAATTTCTCAACTGGCAATAAATCAGATGTTATTTCACATCCTCTGAACTGCTTCGATGGAGATGGCTCGTTCTCCAAAGAATTTCGAACTCAAACCCTAAGGTCTCCGTTCTCTGGCAAAGGTTGATCAATTTTCAATTCCCAAATGTCATAATGGCACCATTCCCAATGAAAAACATATATTCTTCTCAAAAGTGCGATTTCCTTAATAATAGGGAATTTTAATATATTTAACTTTTAATTCTTTTAAACTTTCAATAGTTCTCCGTCAAGTAATTATAATAAATTATAATTATTAACTGGCCCCTTTCTGATGATGGGTGCCCCCTTTATGAGAATCACTTAAGTTATAATTTAAAATTATAACTTTATATTATAATCATTAAATAATTAATATTTAATTAATACAATTAAATATTAATATTTCTCTCGTTACTCATCCGATTACTGTTCCGTCTGAAGCTGACGAACCCTGAAGTGATTCTGAACGCTGCCAAAGTCATACTGCTAAAAATAGCAGGGGTCCCACACTGCCTGCCAGGAACTGCTAAAAATAGCAACTCTGCAAGAAGTCTCCGATCGAGCCCAAACGAAGGCCAATTGATCAAAACTGCCAATCTGACGCTGAGCCAAGATCCCAAACGACCCTCTAACCACTCTGTCAGCCTACGAGGGTCTCCTGATAGGCCAATCTTACGATCTCTGATGCTCGCCAAAAAAATGGGGACATGACAAAGGCCTCATAAGTTCTTCAATTATGTTGCCTTAATGAGTCAGATTATTGATTCAGAACCTTCATGTGTTGAAGAAGCATTCAGTCATCAGGTTTGGAGAGATGCAATGGCAGAGGAGTATCAATCAATTCTGAAGAATGATGTTTGGGATATTGTTCCTAGACCTAAGAGCAAATCAGTGGTATCTTCGAAATGGCTCTTCAAAATCAAGCATGCTGCAGATGGGAGCATTGAGAAGTACAAGGCAAGATTTGTAGCTCGAGGGTTTTCTCAGAAAGAGGGAGTTGATTACGAAGAAACATTTGCTCCTGTTGCCCGTTACACTTCTGTCAGAACCATCATTGCCATTGCTGCATCGAGAGGATGGAAGATTCATCAGATGGATGTGAAGATAACATTTCTCAATGGCGTAATTGAGGAAGAAGTTTACATTGAGCAACCTGATGGTTTTGAAGTTCATGAGAAGGAGTCACATGTGTGTAAGTTGAAGAAGGCCTTGTATGGTCTTAAGCAGGCTCCTCGTGCTTGGTACGAAAGGATTGATCGGTACCTATCTAGTTTGGGCTTCCTGAAGAATGATGCTGATTCAAATCTCTATTTCAAAGTAATCAATGGTGATGCACTAATATTGGTTTTATATGTTGATGATTTGATCCTTACTGGAGAAGATCACCTGATTCTCGAGTGCAAGAAGGAGTTGACTTCAGAATTTGAGATGAAGGACCTTGGGCTCATGCATTACTTTCTTGGTTTAGAAGTCTGGCAGAAACCAGATGAGATGATTCTAAGTCAAGGAAAGTACACCATTGATATACTTAAGAGATTTGGAATGATGGATTGCAAATCCATGTCTACACCAATGGAGACCAATCTTCATAAGTTGCTGCCTTAATTAGGACTGGTGGATCCTACATTGTGTATAAGGCAGGTTGTTGGGTCTCGATGTATCGGTCAACACTAGACACGATATTTGCCCATGCAATAGGTGCACTTAGCCGGTTTATATTAGTCAGAAACCGGTCATCTTGACTATGACTAAGCATATCTGATACTTGCGTGCAGCCGCAAGTTGGATATGGGTTGAGGTATACCGAATCACGGGGCACTTGGGTTACATGGTTTCTGATTAGGGTGTTGAGGTTGTGTCGAGATTGGAAACACCCTCAGTTACTTGATTTAAGGTTACGGTGATTTCACAGTTGCAGCGGGAAGCCTTGATCATCTGGCAACGTGAGTACGATGAAATTTACATTGCAGCTTGCATGGCAACTCGGGAAGCAGTGTGGCTTCGTAAGCTCCTTTCAGGATTGTTTGGACAATCAATGGAGCCTACCATCATCCATTGTGATAATCAGAGTTGCGTGAAGCTTTCTGTCAATCCTGTGTTCCATGACAGAACGAAGCATGTCGAGATCAAGTACCACTACATCAGAGATATGGTACTACGAAAGGCTGTACAGTTGAAGTACATCAGCACTGATGAGCAGACGGCAGATATTCTCACCAAGCCTCTCTCAAGGATAAAGTTTGTATACTTTCGAGAAAAGCTTGGTATGGTGGAGAATCCAGCCTTGACTGAGAAAGAGTCTCAGATCAGTGATCCTTTCTATCTTTTACCATAGTATGGTTGTAGCCATTATGGTAGATATCGTGTTGAGGCGATATTCAATATCACGTTGAGGTGATATATATCTTTACCATAGTTTGGTTGTAGCCATTATGGTAGATATCGTGTTGAGGCGATATCCAATATCACGATGAGGTGATATCTATCTTTTACCATAGTATGGTTGTAGCCATTATGGTAGATATCGTGTTGAGGCAATATCCAATATCACGTTGAGGTGATATTCTCTTGATTACCATAGTATGGTTGTAGCCATTATGGTAGATATCGTGTTGAGGCGATATCCAATATCACGTTGAGGTGATATTCCTTTGATCACCATAGCATGGTTGTAGCCATTATGGTTGATATCATATTAAAGCGATATTTGACATCACGATGAGGTGATATGACTTGAGCAGCTGGAAGAGTGCTCCTTAGCTGAGAGGGAGTGTTAATGCTTCAAGCAGCATCGTAGCATCTTCCAGCGCATTCATTGAAGAAATCAGATAATAGCCAAAGGCTATCTGATTTATAAGATCTCTAAAGGCACGAGTTAAGAGTCACTTCGTTTTGCTAAAAGAAGATCAACATTAAATAATTATTTGTTAAGATATGTCTCTTACCCAAGTGGCGCGATTATCTAAATAAGCCGACTTTATTTAAATAGAGCAAATTTAATAAAGTTGTCTTTGCACAAGAGGCCGACATTGCATTTTGAAAGGTCACATTCATTGGAGATATTCCCTATTGTCATCTATAAAAGGAGATCCTTGTTATTCATTTGAGACATCGATTTATTAAGCAAGTTAGATTTATTCCTTCAGTCAAGTGCGAATTCCTTCAAGAACAGATTGCGAATTTCTCTAAGTGCAGATTTAGATTACAAGGAAGAGCAGATTATCTTCTATCATTGCATCTAGAGTTGATGCTGGTTATTGGCCTTGTATTGGCCTCATTGTAAAGAGAATTACTGCCATTACTTTATATATAAAAGAGAGATCTTTGTTGCTGGGTTTTTCTCCCTCAAGAGGAGGGTTTTCCCAGGGTATATGCTGTGTTTCTGTGTCTGATTTTTAAATTAATTTTCTGTGCGCTTATCTGATCACTAATTTAACAGACGTTACCTCGGAATCTACATATACACATATATATACATATACATAGGTACGTATAATGAAAGTATGCTGACTGGCTCGCAGTATACGTACTTTGTAATTTAATATGTATATACATATACATGTATATATGAAAAGATAAATATAATTATATATTTAATATTATATCAAATATATATATAATATAGTTTTTACAAAATATATATATATATGTATATGAGATTATTTAAATTATTAAATTTAAATAAATATACATAGATATATATTATGTAAATCAAAGCTATACTATATATATATTTTAATATAATAAAATAAATATATAAATATATGTTATTAAATGGAATGGAAATCGAATAAAGTTTAAATGGAACTTTATTTTAATATCATAAAGTGAAGAAAAGAAATCGGAATTTGAAAAAAGAGACGTTATTTTCTCAAAGCTAAATATTTTGTTAAAACTTGGGAAGTCGAACAACTCCTTGAAATAAAATATAGTGACTTCAAAATGAATCAATTATTATTGGCAAATCACGCCATGAGAAAATATTTCACTTCAACTATAGGAAACTTTTGAAAATGAAAGTAAAAAGGAAATGAAGATTTTCCTGTGAAAATGAAGCGCCCCTGTAGAAGCGCACAACAAAGTCCAGCAATGAAGCACGGTTTGAAAGGTGTCGATTGCAGCCTGGGAAGTAGGAAGTGTAGACGCCATTTGATGAGGGACTTTTTCTCTGTAAATATCATTAGTTATCTATACCTGTTGAATCTCACCATTTCCTGTAGGTGTCACATTTCGGGAATTTATCATGTGCAAGTTGAATCATTCATCATCTGCTGTCACAAAAATGAGTTCGAATCTCCTCTAAGGTTGCCACATTTCTGGATTGAATCATTCAAAAACCCTGCTGGCAGCTTGGACGCCTTTAAAAGAGGGAATTGGTTGAAGCTGGAAGCCTATATAAGAGCCGCTCAGCTCATTCTACTTCACACGGATTTGGAATTTGAGTTTTCTCTTTTTCAAAAGATTTCTAAGCATTTTCTGAGTATTAATCATTAGCTGTGAGTGAGTTTTATTTCTGCTGTGAGAGTATTCATCTAATTTTGAGAGTTTAATTTACATTGACAGAGATTCATTCCTGTCATTCACCATTTCTGAGTCAATAGTAAGGGACTGGGATTATCTTGGAGCTGAGTTAAAGAGTTCATTTTCAGTAAAAGAAGTGGCTGGAAGTCTTTTGGCTGGAGGCTAAAAGTGCAGCTTACTCACTCTAGTTTAGTATTCGTGGAAAGCATTTACCAGGCATGCTTATCTTCTTCATACTCTTGAACCCAATTCTAAAATAATTCTGCTATTCTTCTTTTATACTTTAGAAGAGTTTCTAAATAAAGTCTGATTTCGTATCATCTAAATGTACAAAGATAGGATATGGTGATAATTCTATTCATTATACTTTGGAATGAATTTTTGAAAGAATAATTTTAAATGATGCATAGTTAAGAATTGCTGTTGGTTCTTTAAACAAGGAGTAATTTGTGATATAGGAAAGATATTGCATGTTTACTACTATTAGCTCTTGCTTACATTAGTGTACGATTTACACTAGGATTCATAGATGCATTAAGGAGTAAATTGCTTTATTTGTATGAACTCTATATATGGAGTATATGATTTTATATAGCTATTATATACTAGGGAAAGAATTGAGGGGGTTTAATACGATACCGATCACAACAAGTTTGTAGATTAACTTAGTCAAGTTAATGAAGCTCCTAGGATGAGGATGTCCAGTATAAGGGAGATAGTTGTGAGTACTTGTTAAGATGTCCTCCTTTCTAGTAATTAGCTTGATGTAGGACGTCTAGGGTATGGACTACCCCGAATAGACTAACCTACGCGTAGAGTAAGGAAGCCTCAAGTCAAATTGACCCTGGATAGTGCATGTGATAGATGACCTACGTTCTTATTTGAATGTAAACACTTTGGCCAAAGTAGTGTTAGGAACAACTTACACTTGTGGTACTACATTGTCAGTTCACCGTGATCCCAAAATACATAATAGTTCAAGAGTTGCCGTATGCACAGAACCTAGATATGTAGGAACACAACACTATGCTCAGTTGGTAATCGTTAAAGGATACCCCACCAATCTCTTCTTTGAAGGGAGGGCCGTTCATTGTAAAATGATCGTGTGGGGGACCGCATTATAAGTCTGTGGTTGGCAAAAAAACGCCCGAGTGATGTTTCTCCTCCTCAACAATCGGCCGATGATCCAAGATTTGACAGGACGGACTCCTGGACCTTCTTACTTCTATTTGTGCCAAAAGCTTACGAGCTATGTATGTATCTTATTCTTCTTTACTTTGTAGTTTCTTTTGGAAAGAAATAGTTAAAGTTGCAAAATGATATATCATGTTTATGAAATTGAAAAGAAAAATTTTATTGAAAAGGCATTGGTTTTACTTATTGTGGTTAAATTCAAAAGATTTAAATTTGACGTACGGGTTTGGTCATCACGCTTTAGGTCTGCTTTGTCTTTGCTGTCCTTTGCCATTCTTTCTTTGACACTCACTGATGCAAATGCAAGGAGATCTACCTCCACCTGATGAGTGGCCTTATTGAGGTTGATCTTCAACAAGGTGAAGTCATCAACCTCTACCTCATTTGCATTCCTGTCTTCAGGTGGTGCAGCTGTCTCTATGGCAATTTCATTGTCAGCATTCTTTCCTACATGGACTTGCTTCTTCAGCTTCTTTACTGGCATGTCTTGAGGGACATGGTCAAATTCTGTGAAGTCCAGTTGGTAGGATGGCCTCTCTCTCTTCCTTCCTAGGAGACTCTCAAGCCAAAATGAATCTTGACTAGCCTCGCTGGAAGGAGGAATGTTATGCTCTTGAATTCTTGATGAATGGGATTGTGTTGCAGTGTCGTGTGGTGGCGAATCCAATTCAATGGGGACCGGTGACTGCTGCGGTGGTGGCGAAGTGGAAGGCTCTGCTTCCATCTCTGGCACTGCATCAGCTATAACTACTTCCATTATTGGCTCTATCTCGGCTGTAATTGTCTCAATTACTGGCTCTGTTTCAGCTGTAGCTGCTTCCATCATTGGATCAACTATGTTTGTGGATGTCTCCACATGTACCTCTTGCTGATTTGTATCAACAATCGGTATTCTTCCCCTTGTGTGTCCTGACATTCTAGCTCGTCTAGGAGGGGTACTCCATTTCTTTTGTCTAGGCTTAGCTCTCGACGTGGAAGGTAGTGAAGAATGAACTGGTGGCGGCTCTGTGTGGGGAATAACTACCTTCCTTGTCCTTTTACTGTCCAAGTAGAGTTGGTTGTTTCTAACAACTTTGCTGGTTCTTTCCTCAATAGATGTACTTTCCTTGGCATACCAGTCCACAGCTCGAAGTGGTTGTGTGTCAACTTGATCTACGAAGAATGAGGGAAGAATGACTTCCCCATCATCATTGAATTAGCCTTCCACATCCTCTAACATGAATTCAACAATTTGTGGAAGTCTGAAATGGTTGTAGTTGTGTCTTCTCACTTCAAACTCGTCTTCACAGTTGACCCAATAGTCCTCCATGGAAGACTTGTGTGAAGAGTATTGCTCAAGGCGTGCTGCATAGTGACCCCGAGGATCATACGACCATCTCTCAATGAGATACTTAAGATTAAGTCTCACCATTTCGTGGCCTATGGCCTTGGCATCAACCGCTGTCTTGCACCTGTAAAGTCCCATCTCAAAAGGAAATTTTGCGGCCGACTTGCGTTTGTTATGTAGATGAGAATGTACCTCGGACAACTGCCGCAAGAATTCCATGAAGACCACCCTATTCGATGGATAACGTGGTAACATGTCGGGATGACCGGAGTACCCATACACGCATATGTAGGTGAAAGTGGGGAACTGGATGAACTAGTCTGCCCAGTCTACCATTGCCTCCTTGGTTGTTGGTGATATGCGTATATGCAACTCATGCTCAAGGTCTCTCACGGTGTGCATCAGGAAGATATCATTTACTTGCTTGAAATGCCTTTCTGCTTTTGTGAACTCGAGCTGGGAGAAATACTCGTGAACCTTTTGCACACCCAAAGTTCCTAGATTGTTCAACACTCTAAACTAGCCTTGGAAGGCAATCAGATATACGAGATATGAACACATGTGAAACCTGTGAGCCTCTAAGAATCCAATCATCTGCTTGTGGAGAGTATCACATATGAGGGCGGGCCAGTCGTAATGTTCTCTGTTGCTCACAATTTTGGTGATGACATAGTACATCCATGACTGAAATTTGTTTACCTCCTCTTGACTAGTGATGCGGTTGAGTAGAGTGATCATTGCTGCATACTCATCCCTGAACTCTCCATGTTCTACATTCTTGGGCAAGTTGGCCTTTTTCCCTTTAAGCCATTTTTGTACCATCCTCTTCTGATACTTGTCTTTTGACACATCTAATTCCTTTTCGCATTCTCTCATAGATATGACCACATTTGCTGCACATGGTGGAATGGCAAAGCACCTTTCAATATCCCTAGACTTGAGGCTACATATCATTCGTCCATCCACTAATTGAATCTCTCATGTGGTAGGGTTGTAATGCTTAATACAAGCTATTACAAATTCCATGCTCTGTGTTGTGATGGGAATTGATGTTGCCTCAAGCAATCTAGATTGCTTGATGTCTTGTGATGTGCATTGGTCTATGCCTTCCAACTTTTTTGAGTCAACCTCTAGGTGTACTTGATGCAGATCAGTGTCTATCGTTTTTGGGAAGTCATGAACCAAGACCGTTTTGGTCTTGTATTCGACCTGGGAGAACTGCATTCTAAAAACCTTGAAGATTGACTGGGCACACAATACTCTTCAGACAACTTTTCTGCAACTGCTAAAAATAGCCTTGCCGAGGGGTAATTTTTATGAAAAAATCTGAGACGTGGGTTTTACCTAGAATAATTTTCTAAGTGGACCCAAAATGTCAGAAATTACAAAAAGTTACTTTTTCTCGTACATGCAAGAGCTTTTCGGGGTGGGGTTTTAGAAGCAGCAAAAGCATATTTTTCCTGGAAAAATCTGACACATGGGTATTGTAGGCGCTTCAAAGCTGAACAAACCCCATTTGTTTGATTTTTGAAATTATGACTTTTTTCGGAAAACCCTAAAAAAGGGGCAGCATGGCAACTTTTTCTGGTAAAATTTGGCACGTGGGTTTTGTTGAAAAAGTTGTGCTGATCATACCCAGAAGGTCAAATCTATGAATAACTGTCATTTTCTTGGACATGCAAGAAGATCTAAGACAAGAATAGAGGAAAAAGACAAGAAGAAGTTTGGAAATTATCAATTGCTTCTCAAGATCTTTAGGAAAATTATGCTTGGAAATGTAGACCTTGATGAACCATCTCTCTGTGCAACGTTATTCTTGAAATCATGAAGAACACTGAAAAAACCTCTGTCAGATTTGCAAAAGACGTTGGAGAAGAAAAATGCCCGTTCTTGAGCTTCAACCTGCAAAGAAAGATGTTGAATTATGACGCCTAGAATTGATAAATAGTGATTGATGTTGAATGCATCAAGTTTGGGCGCCAACACATGATTGAGGAGTCAATTAGCCTGATCTGGAGTTCACAGAACTGATTTCCACCAATTTGGGGATGTTTTAGACATGAAAAGGCTTTCAAAATTGTTAACTTCAATCAACTGAGCCTAGTTTGACTTTAGGCGTCCCTTTTTGAGGAGTTGAATATTTTCCTTCTTCTTTCTGTGACAAAGTACCTCCTTTTGATCCCTGATTTTGGTTGCTTGGTTGATTCTGAGGTGTTGCTAACAGGTCCATTGTTGAGATGAAACAACTTTGAAGAAGTGTGTCCGGGAGTTGCAAAGCTCAAAACCCGAATTTGATGCCTCAAATTCTTGGGTGCCTTTTCCCAAGATGGTGCATTTTTCACCAAATAGTCAATTTCTTGAGTGTTCTTTAATTCCTCCAGTTTGACCCTTAGTGTCTTGATTTGAGATCATCGATGACTGATGAGTCTAGTGGTCTTGTTGAAACATGGGATGGATAACTAGTTTAGTCATGGAAAGGATGACTAGCTTCATGAATCCTGAAAGTTGATTTAGTTGTTTCAAAAGCTTGGACGCCCCTGGCCTGCAAGGGTGCCTTTGACCTTTTGACTTGTTATTCTTACTTTGCAATCTTTCATGAACTGTCCCAGTTTGATCTCTGTTGTCAGATGTTTGATTTATCTGTTGAATTCGCTGACGGTGTCATTGTTGAGATTGATCAAGACAAAGGACTTCTTGGAGGTCATAGAGCTTGTAGACTGCATCTGATTTCCCAAAAGGTTGGGCGCCTATTTCTAGGAGGGTGCAATTTCCTTAACACAGTGCCAATTCTTCATTTCTTTCATTCTACCTTTGCTTCCAATGTTTTACGCTTGATCTTCGTTTGCAAATGCTTGGTAGGTCTTTTCAACGTGCAACTGGATTGATCGCGAAGCTGAGAGGATGCTGAGATGCTGAGCAGATGCCTTGGAGAAAGCAGTTGCTAAAAATTTCAACAGGTGACTCAAAATTAAGGGCGCCCCTGGCTAGTAGGGGCACTTTTGCCTTGATATGCATTGATTTACCTTCTATTTTGCATGCTTGAACGATTAACAACTGTCGTCATTTGATGTGTCTTGCAGACTGGTGAAGAGGTTCGTTGCAAAGCTGAGCTAATGTTGAGGAGATCACCTGAAGACAAGCTTTCTCAAAAATTTACATTTGGATCATCTTGTTCTTGGGTGTGCCCTTGAGCTACAGGGGCGCTTTTCCCATGTTTGACTACCATGATATTGGCGTGCAATTTCCAGACTTAGTCAATTTTTAGCATTTCTCATTTTTGAAAATCCCCTCTGTCACAGAGCATCTTTCGCCATGGATTCTTCGTTGATGCTTTTGAAGCTTAGATTTTGATACCTAGTACTGGCCATCTGCCATTAATGGTTGCGGAGGTCCTAGCTTTTCTCCTAAAAAATGAAGTAGACCCACCAGAGTAAAACAAACTTTTTGGTGATTTTGACTTGACCAGTGTGATCGTGAAGTCAAATTATCCTATCAAAATCATTTTCAACTAATTCTGGGAAGGTCTTATTTTCAGGGGTTTTCCTAAAAACAGGGGTATGAAACCCTAATTTTCAAATTTTCAAAATTTTGCAAGTATCTTCCTTGATGTAAACCCACAAAAATCCTATGTTTTGTTTGACCTAAAACAAACTTTTGACGATAATTTTACATGATTTAGACCATTTTGATTAAAATGCCTCATTGAAGCAAAAATTAATTCTGGGTACAACAATCATCAAGACCAAAATCATCATTAACATTAACATTAG
Organism: Sequoia sempervirens; assembly: GCA_007258455.2. Classification (NCBI taxonomy): domain Eukaryota; kingdom Viridiplantae; phylum Streptophyta; class Pinopsida; order Cupressales; family Cupressaceae; genus Sequoia; species Sequoia sempervirens. The sequence continues at coordinate 138,810 of VDFB02202256.1, forward strand.
ATGATGCGAGTAGATTAGGAGAACCACATGGAACCCCACTATCACTTGGACTAAAAATATGTTGGCTACTCAACTCCTTGAAAATTGAAGTTTGTGCAACAAAAGAAAGATCCAAGTTAGTTTTCTCTAGCTCTACAACCCACAACTTTGTTGCCCCTTTGGTTTACTTGATGCCAATCGGTTGCACTTCATTGAGTGATGAAAGAGTATGTACTCCAATTTTGTTCAATTGACAAAGAACTAGCAACCTCTTGAAGCAAAGGGAGCTTTCAATACAGTTGCTAAGTAATTAAATTGTAAATCAAACTTCAAATTTGAAAATAGTAAATTTTAAATGAAAAAATCAAATTTAAAGAGGATAAAATTTCATAAACTTGCAATAAAATTTTCATTGCAAGAACTTGGAAGTGTGGCAATTTATGGCCATTGAGGTACCACCAAGAGCGAGAATCCTCCCTATACTTGTCATGGGGAGTGAAAACACTTTGACCAATGAAGGTTGCAAAATTAGCAAACTCACTATTGCATTTTTTATCTCAAGATTAGGGAAGAGTTTAGTAAGTTATTTCCTAAACCCTTCGTTGACTTCTACATCAATGGTGCGGCAACATTGTTGGCATAGCAATGATCTCTTCATTGTAATATTTGGGAGTCAATGCAAAGGCAAGAAGATGAAGTGGGGTGGTAATTTTGTTCCACTACTCAACACAAATTGATTGCCCTGTTGAAGGTGGTTTCTTTAGGATCTTTATCCTTTTGCATTTATGATGGATTTAATCTTCTCAATGATTGAGTCGATGCCATCGTAAACCTTTGTCAAGCATGGCTTATCTTTGTTAGTAAAGTGGATCATACTCAGGATGGGCTTAGTAAAACTAAGATATTCCACATGACTCCACCAAGTGTCATCTCGAATCATTTGATATACATTTTCTGCCCTTGTAGTGTTGGTTTGCCTCCATATGGATCATGATTGGTTGATGACCATACCAAAAGCGCCTCTTGCACCTTCACAAGTCATCTCAAGACAATTGTGTTGGATGCAAATCTACTATCAACAACCTATTTGAAAATAAATAATTACAAAATAAAAAACAAAGAATGCATACTTAAGGTTTAAAAATAAATTACTAAAGTAAAACATGAAATTAAAAAGTGCATTGTTTGAATTACTTTTAGTAGCTCTAGTCGCAAGAATGATCTAAAAATGGCTTGTGACATGTGGTGGTTTGTGATGAACATTTGGATCTTTTTAGCCTTAGTATAGACTTGTTTGATCTGATCTATTTTCATACCCAACTTCTATAGCATGAGGTTGAGTGAATGCACAACAAAAGGTGTCCAAAATATATTTGATAATTGTGTCGCAACCAACATACCAACTGCTTTGCAATTCTTTGCATTGTCCGTTATGACTTGAACAATATTTTGAGGACTCGCTTCTTGAATGCATTGTATAAGGATGTTAGCAATAAATTGTGCATCCTTCACCTACCCTTCACAATCCATGGCTTTCAAAAACATTGCCCCTTTAGGGCACACTACAGTCACATTGATAAATGACCTATTTTTGCATCCTTCCATCCATTAGAAATGATAGACACACTTGTTTCTTTCCATGAGACCCTAATGGGAGCCAATGAAGTTTCTATATGTTTGACCTCCTTTGACAATAAGGTGTTATGCACTTGCTACTAACCTGGGCCCATGTACTCTTTTGGAGCTTCATTTACCTTTTTGACCATGTCTTGCCAATATAGTTATCAAAAAACATTGAAGGACAAACCATTTGCATAGAGGTATCTTGCAATGGTTTGGTAAGCAATCTCTCTAACATCATTACTAAATGCCCTCTCCAATGGTCCCTTTTCTCTTTTCACATTACCCGGTTTGTCTTCGCGCCTACCCAAAAATGGATGGATTTCTACTACAATATCAAAGACGACTCTATGAGTATGAGATGGAGAAGCAGGTGGCCTCCATGAGTTCCTTCCTCTAGTTAAAGATAACCCGTTCTATTGACAAATCTTGCATTTGCTTCCTCATGCTCTTTGATATATGCTGCTATTTTATAAGCTGGTATAGGTGCACAAAGTTAACCTGGACAACTTTTAATTTCCAATCAAGGAATGACACGCAAATGGGCTTTCACTTGATTGTAGGAACTTGTATACCACTGATTACACTTGCTACATATCCAAACATATGTCTCGCCACATGGAATCTTTTGTACCATGTCTACATGCCTCCACAAAGGTGACCTCAAGTCAATTTTGGAGGGTTTTCCAACAGAACTAGAATTGGTTTCCATCATAACAATCTCAGTGTAGCGAGCCTACAAAAAGAAGTTTGAACAATGAAAATAAAATAAAACTCAAACAATTTAGGAAACATCTAAATTTTATGATTCTTGCAAAATTGCAAATAAAAATTATATTTTGCATTATTTAATAATTATTAATTTTAAATTTATATAAAAATTGATGTATTGTACATTATTTATTCGATAAAATATCAAAATATTTACTATTATTATATTAATAATGACTATTATGTATCGACTATATATATTCATATATAGAGTTATAATTTATATTTAATAATATAGTATATTGTATTAATTTTACTATATAATTTAGTCATACAAATAAAATATTAAAAATTATATAATATTTAAATATACTATTTAATAAATTATACAATGTACTATATTTCTATAGTCTCTATTTAGTATTTGACGAAATATTAGAGTATACTGTATTTTAGTAAGTTTGTATTTTGTAATGTGCCTAAAACTTATATAGTATTTGAGGCTTTAATAAATTCTATCAATAATATAATACATTTCAAAAAAATTAAAATTATATAATTATATAATACAAAATGGAAACTTAAGTTTGCTGTTAGGGTTTCGACTTTGCAATTCACATCATTAAAAAATGACTTCAGCTGTCATTAAATTTGAAACATATACATTGAAATATAGATAAAAAAAGAACTTGAATCATCGACTATGTCGAAGCCCTTAGGAGAAGAGTATAAGGTGCTAGTTTGCAAATAGGAAAAGCATTGTCTCTAGTTTTGCAATGAAATTAAAAAAACTCTCCTTGTTCATGTTTGTCACATCATAAGGAGTAAAATCGCTGAATGGGTTCGTGAAATGCTTTGTCTTAGGGTTTTTTTCTTTTGAAAAGTTTACTAATACTTGGAATTGGTATGCCAACCTCACGTCATTGACATAATTAAGTGGGTACAAGAAGCTTTGGGCAGAATTGTTTTGGTGCAAAATATACTAAACCTTGGACAATTCCATAGGTGTTTCAGCATCGATTCTGATTTTAGGACATTTTGTACCCAAAATTGGCAAGTAAACCTGCTGATTTGACAACTTAGCTTAGATTTTTTGGTTGTGATGCTTATGCGTATGTTCCAAAAGAAAAGATAACTAAGTTGGATTATAAAGTAGCTAAGTGTATCTTCATTGGGTATAATGATGATATAAAATGATACAAGTTTGGAACACAAAAAGAAAGAAGATTGTTTATAGCCATAATGGAACCTTTAGAGATGCTAGAAAATCTCAAAAGCTAGATGAACAAACAAGAAAGAAAGAAACAAAAATGGTGTATTTTGAATTATAAGTTGGAGAATCCATATCTACATATAAATCGATAGGAGAAAATGAGCCAAAAGAGGAAGAACCTCATATCCCAATCTTGAGGAGTTCGATTTGAGAAGGCAACTAGAAAGGTATGGTCCCCTTGATTTTAATATTGTTTTTTCTAGTAGTAATGACCATCGTAGAACTATTGGGGAGGCATTTGATTTGAAGGAAGGTAAATTTTGGAAGAATGCCATGGTTGAAGAAATGGAGGTCTTGTATATGACATGGGATTTGGTGAAGTTGCCTACTGGAAGTAAATCTATTTGCTACCAATGGGATCAATATGAGCTTACAAAGCCCTTTTGGTGGCAAAGAGATACTCCTAGGTGGAGGCGATTGACTCTGGTGAGATTTTCACTCTTGTTACTAAGTTAAATTCTATTTGATTTCTTTTGGCTGTTTCTACTAATTTTGATCTTGAAGTGGAATAGATGGTGTTAGAATTGTGAAAAACCACAAGACCATGAGCCACAAGATCAAACAACAAACAAAGACACCTTCCATGCAAGAGGTCTGCAAATAATATATGCAATATTCTTCAACAAGAAAAAGCTATAGAATGAACCTCAAGAATCTTCAAGGAAAACAAAAATCCTCAAAGGTTGAGTGTTCAAGAATAAATCTCCAGATAGATAATACAATGAGGGTTGAGTGCTTTATAGGAGCAACCCTAAAAGCATAAAAGCACTCCTAAGTTTAGCTTAAGCGCATGAGAATAAAATAGACTAATAATTAATTAAAGATTAATTAATCATTAGCTAATGCATGATTACTCTAACACCCTCCCTTAAGATGAAGTTAGGGAGTAGCTAAAAACCCTAAAAAGAGAATGCGATGGGTCCCGACAAACAAGGCCTGGTGAGGTACCCATGTACAAACAAAAGATCTCTCAAAACTGGAGAAAAGGAGAAAACCAAAGTGGGAGAAAACTCCTTTCCAAAAGAGAGAAAGGCGAATGAAGGACTAAAAAAGCCTCCAAATTAAGGTGAAGGACTAAGAAGCCTCCAACCAAAACAATGTCCTGAAAAAGAGGAACATGTAGAACATTGTTGAAGCACGAAGAAGCTATAGAATGTTGTCGAATGATGATTGATATGGTGCTAAAATTAAGAACCTCCAGAAATAGGAATGCAAGAGTGTCCATATGGTAAATGATCCATCTCACTAAAATGCATGTAACCATCCACTGATGTACGCTGCATTTGAAAGTACATAGGAACAAGAATTGAATACATAGATCACTCAAACTACGAAACCAAGGAAGCATTAACATCAACAGTAGAAGCCTCTCCATAATGCTGACAAGGGAGGGCCAAGACAGGTACACTGAAACTATGTGAAACCAAGAAGTGCATGTAGGAGAAACAACCTGCAAATAAAAGAGTGTGCAAACTAAGGCACACACGCATGAAGCAAGAGTCACCAGGATTTGCTATCGTCATGCAAGGGACACTCACTTGAAAAAGGTGTGATGGAAAACCAAAGGAAAACATCAACCCCCCCATGGCACTTTATATCATAGTGCGAGTACAAAAGGCACATCAAGATGTGCAAAATCCCCAAAAAGTATACACCAGATTGGCACTTTATCTCAATGCATCTACAAAAGAGAATGTGTATGAAGAAAATGTATACAATGCCCAAATAGGATAGAATATTGAAAGGAAATCTGGAAAAATTGCATGGATGGATGTGTAGAGCTCTGAAAGATGGTTCCAACACCGCTGAAATTGCGAAAAACAGAGAAACTAGTCAAAAGTTATGAGCTTGGAACTGAAAAAAACACCTCTGACTTCAATAGGCTATAGAATGCACCAACAACAAAAAACTGAGATAAAAACCAACACCATTAGATAGTGCTTGGAACCAGCTTTCCGACGATATCTTGTTTTCCCAATTTTGATACTCGAGCGAAAAGTTATGCCCATTTTCCCGATTCTACCTATTTTGCAAAAAAAGAAATTTTTTTAGCCCCCCCAAGGGGCTAGGCATTGGTTGCCCATATGACCTTGAGGGTGGTGATTTTTTTGTTGCTTTAAAAAATAAAAAAAAGTAAAAAAGCAAAAGCAAAAAAACAAAAAGCAAAAAGCAAAAAAAGCAAAATTAAAGAAGATTTCAAATTTCCTCCTATAACCCTAGTTGAAGAAAAAACCTTAGAAATCGAGAAGGAGTTCGCAAAACAATGCATTTAAGCTAAACTTAGGAGTTCTTTATTTAGTTAACTAAGTGCTTTTCTGTTAACTGAAGTGAGCAATTATTAGGGTTGCTCCTATATAGTACTCAACCCTCTTTATATTATCTCTTTGGAGATTTACTCTTTTGTTCTCTCAAACTCTCAACCTTTGAGGACTTTTGTTTTCCTTGAAGTTTCTTGAGGTTCATTCTATAGCTTTTTCTTGTTGAGGAATATGACAATTCTTTTTTTTGCAAATCTCTTGTGTGGAAGGTGTATTTGTTTGTTGTTTGATCTTGTGGCTTGTGGTTTTGTGGTTTTTCACAATTCTAACAGGTGGATGTGAAGACAACTCTCCTACATGGGGATTGTTGGTTCCCAAAATTGCTGCTCAAACTCCTAGAAGAATCAATTTTCATTCGGCCTAAGGAAATGCATTCCTAAAGGGGGATTGATCATTTCATCAACAAAATGTGATTGATTTAAGGCCAATTGCTAAGAGTGGGTATTCTCTCCTTTGCTTTGGGCTCAACTAAACCCAAGAGGCTGTTCCTAGAGGTATCCTTAATAGGATTGATCACGAATGAACATAAACAAATTGAAAATTGTTGCAGTAGTACCCAATGTACACTTGGCCTCAAACGTTGTCACTAAACCAAAGACTAACCTATTGCACATAAAACCTCTTTTAAGCTGATATGAACATCATTGCATGATTGTAAGATGTAGGTATGTAAAACATGACTCCTTTGGCTAGTAACTTTTATGGATTGCAATAGATGCTTCCTTGAATCAATTGTTGAATCATGAGATGCATACACACTACTAACCTACTCCCAAACCAATAGTGAAAGATGTTTTTCATTTTGAGTGCATGGCCAATCATAACTTCTAGGATTGGTGCCTAATCCATTGGGTTACAAAATCATGGTTTACCAAGAGAAACAATGCTTTGAAATCACAATAGAATATGAGCTATGCGTATACACACACGAAAGATATGATATCAAATAATTGAACTTTCTTAGTAGTCATCTCCAAACTGTAGAAATCCATATGCATAAAAAAGAGATCATTACAAAGCTTGCAATGAATCAGAATGCTACAACATTCATCAAATGCTTATTACAATCATACCAAGTAATGTGGCAAGAGGAAATTCTAAGCTAGAATTCTATCACAATTCGTCACATAGAAGTTCCCTTGAAGATCTACAAATGGCCATGGAGACATTTATTAACTTACATCATTTACAATACAAAGATCTTGTGATTTATAGAACATGTTGCTCTCTAGGCACCTAGACTTACAAGAGTTGAAACCCTAGAAGTTCTTCAACACTTAGTCTTGTGGAAGGAAAAATTGACTAACCCTTTGGATGAAAAACAAATTGGTATTTATAGCCTTTTGCTTAGTTGCCTAGTTGCTTGCAAGAATTCAATGGAGAATAGGTCATAAATGTGATGTGCAAGACAAGTGAAATCCCATAGAATCCTCAGAATGGACAGTTTGGAGCTTGTGTAAAGATCATCGGCTTTTGGAACTCAACCACCACATTCATGGTGAACTAGACTTCATCATCCATCGTTGAAGTTGCATGTAGATCCATGACCTTGGGTTGAACAATGGTTTTTAGTCAATAAAATCCTCTTGGAGTAGTTGAAAGAGTCAAATTTGGTCATTAATGAGATCAAAGGAAGATATGGTGAGTGATGGAGGCAATTTGGAGGGTGGAAATTTAATGCAGGAATGTAGGTCAGGATGGGAGATGTGGGGTTTCACTTTGGGATTGGATGTAGAATTGGAGGTAGGAACATCCCAAAGTCCAAATGAACTCCACATGATCGGAGAAAACAAGTGGAAAAAGCATTGTAACACATTGTGGGAACTCAATGTGGAATACAAAATCAAAAGTGGATGTTAGGATGAGACATTGGAATGGAAGTTAAGAAGTCCACTAAAAGTTTGCAAGAAAAGGATTGTAAGGAATGTGGAGAAATATGGAAGGATGGGAGGTCAAGTGGTCAAAGGTGAAGGGAAGACAAAATAATTCCATTAGAACTTTGCATGAGGGATTGGAAAGGATGCAAGAAAATCATGTGGAACTAGTGAAGGGAAGTGGAGGTAAAACTAGAGGAAGTTTGGAGGGTTGGAAGTGCAATAGGATTCAGTAAAAAGGGAATTGGACGGAATGTGGGAAATGATTGATTAAATGGAAAATGGAAGAAGTTCAAATGAACCTCTACAAGTCCACAAAAGGGAAATAGGGAAAGGAGGAAGGGTTGTGGGAATTAGGAGTAGAGGACTGGAGGTTGGGAAGATGAAAAGAATAAGAAGTCCAATGAACCCTGCAAGTTCACAAAGCACATGAAACTTTGATTGAAAGTTGGGAATCGGAGAATGGGGGGGTGTGGAAGAGAACGAGAAGTCAAGATAAAGAAGTTGAGGCCCAAATGTCAATTGAAATCCTACAAACCGATGGAATGAAGGAAATGAGGGGAGGAAGGGACTCAATAGACTTTACTGGAATTTCTATGCAACATTGGTGGTTAGGATAGGATGTCAAACAATTGAAAGAAGTTTGATAGTTCACTGAAACTCCACAACTTCACAAAAATTGAGGAAAATGACCAAAACCTCCCTCAACTTAGAACTTTTTTTATTTTTGCAACTTTAAGCAATTGATAGGAACATGGGGGATGATGAGGAACAACATTTAGGCAATTTTACCAAGGGAAGACCCATTTGAACATTTCTCAAATTGGTTATATATAATGGGCACTATAAGGCCAAATACACAAGGCGGCTAGGACTTAGACCATTTTTGCATTGTCAAACTGAGTGCCAATATGGATTTTGAAGAAAAAAGATATGCTACAACCAGAAAAAATTATAGGTGAAGGAAAGAGGGACTTGGTTTGTAGGTTGAAGAAGTCCTTTTATGGCCTAAAACAATCACCTAGGATGTGGTATTAGAAGTTTGATACTTATTTGTTGGGACTTGGATGTTGGTGACCATTTTGTTATTACATGTTGATAATATGTTGCTAATTGGAAGTTGTAAGGAGATGATTAAGGATGTCAAATCTCAATTTTTATTACAATTTGATATGAAGGATTTTGATATTACAAACTTAGTTTTAGCATGGAAATTAAAAGGGATTTTATAAACAAGAAAATTATGTTGAATCAAAAGAAATATGTTGAGAATATATTGCAAAGGTTTAAAATGCAAGAACACAAACCTATTAATATTCCTATTTCCGTTGGTTTAAATTTATCTATAGAACAACGTCCCAAAGAACAAGAGGATATTATGGACTTGTCTTGTGTTCCTTATTCAAGTGTTTGGAAAACTTATGTATGCCATGGTTTGTAGTAAAATAGATACTGTCTATGCAATGGGAGTCCATGGAAACATTGGACTATTGTAAATAGGGTCTTCAAATATTTGCTTGGCACTTTAGAATATGTAATCTTCTATCAAGGAAGACCTAACTTGAATATATTAATAGATGTACAATTTTTTTTAATTGATGTTGATTGAGTTGGAGATATTGATTGTTGAAGATTTACAAGTGGTTATATGTTTAATTTGTCTGGTGGAATAATTAGTTGGATTAGGAAGAGAGAGGGAATTTTTTCAGTGTCAACTACAAAGTTGTGTACATGGAAGGCAATAAGGAAGTAGCATGGTTATAGAGACTGTGTTTAAGTTTGTTTCTTGAAGAAAATTGTAAGGGTAAATTGTGATAATCAAAGTGCAATTTTTTTGGCAAAGAACCTCACTTATAATGCTCAAATGAAGCATATTATTGTGCAAAATTTGTTTGTTAGAGATATGGTTGAAGAAAAAAGGGTGTTATTGGAGAAGGTTGATGCCTTGGAGAATGTTGCCAAATCATTGAAAAAGTCTATTAATAGTGACAAGTTTTCTTGGTGTAGGAAATCAATGGGCTTTGCTGGCCTTTCTGTATGATTTATGTATGCATGGCCTTCTATGCAAAGTATTCAACAAGTGGGAGATTCGTTGCTTATGTATTGAATACTTTGCATGTTTTATACCCCGTATGGATTGTACATAGTATCACAATTTCAGTGTAAATATCACCTAAGTTTGCAAATTTTTAAAATTTGAAAAATTCATGAGTCTTTTAAGATTTGATGAGTTCAGTAACATGGGTGTCAAATATTTTCTCAAGGTAAGGCATCCATTAGGAATATGCAAACTTTTTTGCACATGCATACAGTTAAAGGATGCATAAAGAAGAAGACAACATCAACACAATGAAAAGATAAACACATAAATTTGAATGCAAAATTGACAACAATATAAAGAAAGGGAATAATTAACAAGAGAAAAGAGGATGTTGAATGTGTTGTATACATAACATGTTGATACCCCTTAACTTTTTTGGGGCTGTATAGGTTCTCTTTTATGGCCCATGATTTTTTTACCCATTGTATTGTAATACAGCTTAACAGTTTCCTATTGATGGTCTTTAAATACTTAAATATTGATTAGGGTTAAACACATGTGCAAAATATCTTATTGTATTATGAATGGTTGAGTTAATATAGTAATTGAATGCTGTTTTTGTTGGACTTTTTTCACAAAAGGGTTTCCTAGGGTGAATTCTCTTGTTATATTATGAGTGTGATATTATTTCTTTCTACTACATTTCAGATTTTGTTAGCATTGCTTCTCCTACATAGGTTTATCAGTATTATGAAGGAATTTGGCTTGTGGCACCTACTATTTTCATGAGGCTGATGAACAATATTTTTAGGCCATATCTTGTTCTTTTGGCAGTTAATTTAATAATTCTTATTTTCAGTAATTCATGTGAGAAAATTTTGAATCATTTGAATTTTTGAGCATTGTAGGCTTTGTGTAGTCATACTCTGCAATTGGACATGAAGAATAATGAAATTGCTAGGAAATTACTGCTATATCTAGGATTAGTTGAGGAAGAAAGTGAATTCAAGATCAATTATAAAAAGAGATGAGTAATATGCTAATGGCTAAGGCCAACAAATTTAAAGGAGACTCATAGCTTCATGATTGAATCCGACTATCTTTGTACATTGATTTCTCATTTCTGAAAATGAATAGAGTTTTTGAAATTTTATTGGGAAAAAGCTCTAGAGTTAACTTTCAACACACTGAAACATGATGCCTCAATATTTTATTGCCATGTTTGTAGTAGCTAGTCAAAGTTGAAGCAAATGCTTTTGGATATGTTAGAATTCATTGTATTCAATTATGCCAAACAAAAATCAGGAAGTGCTGTTATGAGTAAAGATGTGTGATAGGTCTTTTAGGACTAAGAATACCTCATGCAGTAAGTGTATACATCAGTCATCTGAGTGCAGCATTGAAATGGTCTAGAACTGAGTCTGTGGTTGCAACTAGCCTTATCCAATTTTGTTTGATGTTTAAGTGCCTATATACAACCATGTCAGTCAAGATTGCATAGTCATTTTCATGGCAGGTAGGCCAAGATCAAATTACCATAGTTTTTGTTTAGGGAAGTCATATCACATATATGGAGGAGTGTTGAACATTCAGATAGGGGGTTGCTTTCTATTCCTGAGTGCCGTGTTGTAGTATCAACCAGATGGAACAAGGTGAATGGGATAACAGAACAAAACATGAGGACTACTTTACTTGAATGGGTTCAATCCCCATAAATAGATAAGTGGGCCTTGCCAATGACATCAATTCTCTTGCTTCTCGAGTCACCTGGCCCCCTACCACTCCCTATTTATGATTAGAGTTGGGGTTAGTTTTTGTTCTTGGAGTCACCTACCCCAATTACTAGTTATAAGCCCAAACCTGAGGATGGATTATTAGCTTGAAGACTAAAACCCCAATGAACCTAGCCCGATAATTATAACTTGGATGGACTCGGTGCCTATTGTTAACTATGACGACACCTATTATTAACCACACCAATGCCTATTATTAACCACATTAGTAATTGATGAATTTGAGTCCTTCAAGCTGTAGTTGCACAAAACCTATCCAATTAGGCCAGAACAAATATGCGAGCCAGCCATTCTAATATTGGTTCTTACCCCTCCATGGTTCACATTTAAGAATGTTTAATTTTTACCATGATTACTGTTTTGAATTGAAACATAGTAGATGGCTTGTGGAGTAAACACTTAGTTTACATGGTACTAGATAACTTGAGGCCATTGTAATATTGGGGGTGGAATCTTTGCTGAACTTGTTGTGGACTAGTCCAATGTATCTACCATTGTAGGCAATAATTATAAGATATTACAAAACTCGTTGCTGTCCAATGTATCTATCGTTGTAGGCAATAATTATAATAATCATCCCTTGGCAGTAGGGGGATAAGACCGAAACTTTTTATCTTTCGAACATTCTATGCACATTTTAAGTCATGTTCTTCCTATCATTTTTCAATCTGACATATCTAGCCTCGTTCTAAGCTCTCTCAAGTCATAATTCTATTTTTGTAATTACTAAAAGATACGTTGTTCACAATACGGTTTTAGCCTGTTTTTCTAAATCCCTGCTTCCATTGTGGTGCCTGCTATGTGTTATTTTTTGGGTTTCAGTGCACTAGCAGAAGCATGCTTGATTTTAGATGTAAAGTTTTCTCCTTGCAGGTGGTTTATTCCAATGAATGTTGTGCTCGCTGCAATTTCTGGTTCTCTAATAGGGTTTATCATAGCATCGATTGTCCAGCCGCCATGTAATTATTTCAAGTTTACAATTGTACAAATAGGAATAGGTAAGATTCCTCTTAAATATCCATGCAATGTTAAGTCTGTTTGATAGAGATCTAGGATATATAACTTACAACTCCAACACTAATTTAGTTAAGATCTTTATGTTGGACAATTATTAGTTGTCATAACATTTGTGTATTTCCAGAAATATTGTTTGCTAGCTATGTCATTTCTGAAATGTTTTATTTATGCATTCATTTGTGCTGTTTTAAAGGAGAATGTTGCTAAGAAATTTAGCCTTTTCAGGAGTCAAATAATGTTAGAATATACCGATATGTTCCTCTTTTAAGTATCATACTATGGAATGCTTCAAATGTGATTGTATCCAACTTCAGTATATGCTCTTAGCAAGCATTATAAGTATGCCAATAAAATCTCTGAAATTTTTTAGCAGACAGAACATTCTCTGACATGGCTTAAATTTTTGTCCAGAGACCTAAAATTTTAGAATTATCAGACAAAAGCAGGTAGGTTCCTCTCCATTTACACTGTGCAGAATCTGACATACTGTGTAAAATGTCTAGTAGGTCTGCTAGAAACCTGGCAAAATTTGGGAATTAGTAGACAAAGCCCTGTCTATTGTGAAACACCTCACATGAAGACCCCTTTTCCCCAGGTGCAGCTGGTCAAATCTCCTTGGACTTATGAGTTCAAGATGGTCAAATACTCAATAATTAATATAGCAGATTGTGCAAGTAGAAATTAGCAACTGAGAAATTGGGATATGATTTTAGAGGACTTTTGTCTCTGCTCAATGAACAGCTGCAGCAAAAAGATAAATTTGATATTGTTGATCTGAGGCAAGGATAATTAAACTTGAGCAATCCCAAGCCCCCAAACTGATGCTTCAGGATTACACTTCATTCTTCGTTTGATTTCTGTCTTTCTTCTTCTTTCTATGCTTTGAAGTGTTGAGCACATGTCAACAAAAGTGTAACGACCTATTCCTTGCGTAAATTAAAATTTTCCAATTCTCACTTTAAACATGTAAAGGTACAAGTAACAAAGACAATACAATAAAAATTTTCCTTTCTTTATTGATAAATGTATACAAGTTACAATATATTTCCACATGAATTCCATTTTCATTGCAAATATAAATCAGAGTTCAAAAAGTAATACAGTTACATACATAGCTCGTAAGCTTTTGCACAAATAGAAGTAAGAAGGTCCAGGAGTCCGTCCTTTCAAATCTTGGTACATCGGCCGCTTGCTGTGGAGGAGAAACATCACTCGGACGCTTTTCCGCCAACCACAGACTTATAATGCGGTCCCCCGCACACCTATTGTTAGATAGATGGCCCTCCCTTCGAAGAAGAGATTGGTAGGGTATCCTTTAAGGATTACCAACTGAGCATAGTGTTGTGTCCTACACAACTAGAACCTTGCTATTTCACAATCTCGAACTAGTACTCGGATCACAATGAACTGACAGTGTAGGCTCAACTAACTCACGTCTACGTGGCAGTCATACGTTTCACTATTTTGGCCAAAGTATTTTCATTCAGTTCTTCGAATGAAGGTGATCTATCATAAACACTACTTAGGGCCGACTTGACTTGAGGCTTCCTTACTCTATGCATAGGTTTTGCCCTTCAATGGGTGAATCTGCACCCCAGACATCCTACAACCATACTATCCTACTAGGAATGAATAGCATAACATGTAACTATAAAATCCTTCTCCTATTCCAGAAACCAAAATTCCTAGGAGTTACACGAGCTTCATCGAGTTAACCTATTAACTAAAGTTGTGGATTGTTTATATTTTCATGATGCATTCAAACCCATCCTAGTACTTAGTATCTATTTCAATCATATTCTCCTCATATGGAGATAATACAAAACATGCAAATTTCATTTAAATGCATAAAAAACCTTCCTTTAAAATCTTTCTCCTATTATTTCCCTATAATGCATGTTAAGTAGAGCTAAACCCTTAAGCTCCTTAAACATTTAATCCCCTTTTTACAATCCCTTTACCCTTAAGTCCCTTATTCATTCTACCTTTAAATGCATTAAATTCCCTTTTACATTTACCCTTAAATGCATTGCTTATGAAAGTTTTACAAGACAGTACTAATTAACTTGAGCTACTTGCAAACAACAATCACAAGACCAAGAGAATGCAGCATTACAAACAAAGAATCACAATAAAATAGATTTCATGCTTGATATTTAAAGCTCCTTCTCCCAACACAGCTCTCCTTGACTCTTCTTCAGCAAACTTCCAGAATTCCAAATGAAAATGACTTCTTTGCTAGTTTCTCAAATTATGGACACCTTTCAAGACACTCTTCACAATTTGCACTCCTCTAATTAAAGTTTAGTTCATCTATGGCTTTACTCCACTCAAAGCTTAAAAAGGATGTAACACTGTAATATGATAATGACTGGTAAAAGCTCACTGTATTTCTCTCACTCAGCATACAAGAAATGCAGCAAATAGGGAAAACACAACAACTCAAAAGAACAGATATGGAAACTATCAAGATATTGAGAAACTTGCATTCAACAAGAGGTGTGTTGAGAAGAATGAAATGGCATCTTATTTATAGAGCCAGAAAACCAACGCATTCCACTTCTCAAGGTATTCAAACTGCCAGGTCTAAGATTTGAGAAACTTCTTGAGCGATTTGTGGCAAAATTCTTTAGTAAATCATTATCCTCTTCAACAAACATCACATGGCGAATTTCCTAGGTCGACAGCTTCAGGCGTTTTCAGATTTTTAAGGTATTTTGAAGCAAAAAGTCAGGAAGTTCGTTCCAGATGAAAAGGTCAAGTCTCAAATGTTCCCACGTCGCCATTTCGTGGCCTTAAGATCAACATTCGGGTTATTTCTTAGACCAGGTCGCAGCCCAGGTGCGAACCAGACGCGTTTTCTTCAGGTGCGCGACTCTCTCCATGAGCTTTTGAAAATAAAACGTAATTTTCTTCTTTTTCAAATGTTCATTTAGAATAATTTCGACTTCTCTTTGTTTTAAATTTCTCAAGCAAAAGACTCGATTTCTATATTGAGATTACTTTTCTCTATAGCCAAAATCGAAATATTTCACCATTTAAAGGATTTAAATCCTTTATGTTTCTATTACCTTTGTGTTCAATTTTTATTCTATTGAATATTTTATGTGTCATTTAAATTTATACAATTTTCATTTAAATATCATACATTTATATATTTTATTATATATGTATTTTAATTAAGTGTAATATTTTTAAATATATAAATATATATATTTTCCGACATTACATCGTGATATTTATATGTATTTACATATATGTAAATATTACCTTATTATTAGTACATATATTTTAAATATATAAATATATAATATATTTACATAGGTATTTATGTATTTATCCATAAATATAATCACATCGTTAATATATACATTTATACATAAATATATATGTAAATTTGCTAGGCAATAATATTAAATATTATTTTCACCACAGATATAAGGCGGAGTATATATGTATTTATATTCGTATAATCATATATACTCTTGTATATACATATGTATACATACATACATGTCGACACATGTGTATGAGCATATCCGTTTGCTTAATGTACACATGTATTGATATGTCTGTACCTATAGATACGGGTACACGATGTATACATGAGTATATGTAACCTTTTACATATATCTTCGCATCATTAATACAGGTAGTCACGGTATAGCAAGTCTGACTTTAGACAATCATTACCCACAAAGCACAAGGAAGTGAAACCAGACTCCTAATGACAAGCCTATAAATGACTTACCTTTAACTTGACATACTGACTTAGCTTACTCGGTCTATTGTGTGTGTGTATATGCTCAATTGGTACCCGTTACTGTTTACCGGACCAAGTTCCTCCCCGAATGATGTCTCTCCTCTGTCCGGAGGAACAGTCTTCATATCTGCACACCATGACATGACATCGACAGTCATATGCTCATAACAAGGTAAAAACATCTCACAATTTAGAATAACATTATTCCATAATTGTATGCAACATTTAATCAAGAATTACATCAATAGAAGTAACAATCAAATGAAACCATCATTTAAACATAACACCACTATTGATAACAAGAACATCATTGTTTTATTCATCATATTGATTCATCTGTTACAATCAATTTACCCTATGAAATAATAGCTATAGAATTCGGGGTGTAACAAAAAGTGTTGAAACATTTTCATGATTCACCGCAAGAGCATACTGATGGTATTCTTCTTCTTGTTCTTGATTGACGGGTTCTTTATCAAAGTATCCCACTGCGGAGTCACCATCGAAGTTGTCCGTTTGTGGTGAGAAAACATTCGAACTTGGTGTTTGTACAAAACTAGAATTGGGAGCAACTTCAGTGTATCCCATGATTTGGTTCATTCTCAGATTCTCAGGACATGTGGATCCGGTATGTGCATCAGTGCCATGGAAACAACAAAATACTGTAGTGTGTGCGGCTTCAATCATTGGTCTTGGTGGAGATGTTGGCAACCATGGCTGAAGATTGTCTCTCTTTGACTAATACGGTTGTTGAACAAGAGATTTGATAGAATCTGTTTTCATCAAGCTGGAAGTGATCATATTATCCTCCAACTTGATGGCGTTTTCTTATGCACTCTTCAACTTTGTCTCTGTTGTTGTCTTGAGGAAGAAGGCTATCTCTGATGGAAGAGCATTTATGAAACAACTCAATAGAATCTCCGATGATGGATCGAATGTAGAAGAAAGTCTTGTAACAAGACGGTGAAATCTTGCTACAAAATCCCTCATGTGCTCATTGTACTCCATCTTTGAATTTGTGAGATGGGAAAGCAACAGGTGACTGTCTTCAGCAGGCTTGAATCTCGCAAAAAATTTATCGCTCATAGTTGTCCAACTTGTGATATTGCCTTGCAGGTGATTGAACCAGTTGGCAACATTTCCCGAAAGAGTCTCGACAAAGAGACGCACCGCGATGTCTTCATGTGCTACGTGTAAGACGATGCAAGTCGTTGTGAATGCAGAAAAATGTTCCTCCAGGTGTTGAGTTCCATCACTGTGAAACCGGGGAAAGCGCTTCCTTGACCCTTTAGGTAACTCATGATTTACCTGAAAAGCCAAAGGTCCAATGTTATTACCTGTTACATCCCGATATTATAGCTACTATTGTATAGGGCAATTGATTGTACTGTTTGAATCTTGATGATGAATAAAACATGGTTGATCTTGTTAATAAATGATTGAGTTATGTTTAAATGATGGTTTCATTTGATTGTTACTTCTAAAATGATTTTGTCTTGATTAAATGTTGCATACAGTTATGGAATAATGTTAATCTAACTTTTTATAATGTTTTATGCAAACTGCCTTGTTGTGAGCATATGACTGCCGGTGTCATGTCGTGATATGCAGGTATGAAGACTGTACCTCCGGACAGAGGAGAGACATCATTCGGGGAGGAACTTGGTCGGGTAAACAGTAATGATTACCAAATTGAGCATACACACACAAACTATAGATTGAGTAAGCCAAGTCTGTTTGTCGAGATAAAGGTAAGTCATCCGTAGGCTTGTCTCGTATCATTAGGAGTTGTGTCTTCTTCTGAATGTGTAATCAAGTGATGCTTGCCAATATAACCTTAAAAATGACAAGTTCTGGTTAGAGGTGGATATGTGTATTTGTAAATACGAATACGATATGTACAAATACCCATAAGTACATTCATGTCGATACAAACGTATTAAGCAGATGGATATGCCATACGTATGTGTCGATATAAATGTATTTATGGATACTTATACATATAGTATATATACCGATATATATACAAGTATACATACCCACGGCTAACGAGATAAATGAATTATATATTGTAACGATATCTTGCCTTTGAGATTATACGAATACATATATATAAATTTACATGTTTAAACGTATAAATATATGTATTAGTATAAAGATAAGTATTTTAATATATATTTAATATTATATTAAAATACTAATATAATTTAGTTTAAAATGTATACAATATTATTTAAATTGATAATTTAAATAATTACACAAACTATATTATATAAGTATTTTAAAATATACAAAATATATTTAAATAAAAGAATTGATAAAATCAAATGAAATGGAAATTAAAACATTTTAAACACTTTTATAAAGTGCGAATGTAAATCTGGAAGAACATAGAAATCGCGGATTTCTTAAAATCACAATTTATTTAAAAAACGCGGATTTCTCAAATGTATTCGTTGAAATGTTTAACTTCAAATTTGAGCTTGAATAAATGCGTCATATTTACTTTGGAAACTTTATTAAAAATATTAAAGAATTGCAAATGCGAAATAAAGAAGAAAAAACGCGAAAATGCTGAAGCAAAATGAAAAACGCGCAGGAAATTCGCGCGACTAGGGCCGGACAGTTGAAAATGGCCGATTTATCTCTTGCTTGGTGAATAAAATGAAATCTGGACGCCATTAGAGCAAGGAAAAAGTCTTCAATAAAACTTGGCAAATAACCTAGCTGAAAAAACGCGTGAGAACAAGCGCTGTCACGTTTTAACAAACTGAACGAATTCAAATTGAAATAAGCTTTGCTGCTGTCAAAAATGGAGGTCGAATCACCTTCATGTTTGATGACTTAGGGTTAAATAATCCGCCAAATGTCTTTTGACTGTTTCTGATTACTGTGTTGTCATTTGGCATGCCTACATAACTGGGAATCCGTTGTATTTCGGGCCCTATATAATGACGCCCTTTCACTCTTCTCAACTTACCTCTTGCTAAAAAAACGAGTTTCACAACATTTTGAGAGCTCCCATTTCAATTCATTTGAGTTGCTGTATATTCTCTATTTGCTGCATTTCCTGTATGCTGAGTGAAATAAGTTCAGTGAGCTTTTACCAGTTTAATTACTGTGTTAAGTCTTCTTTTTAAGATTTGAGTGGAGTGAAGCCATAGACGAATTAATCTTTAATTAGAGGAGTGAAAATTGTGAGGATTGTTTTGAAAGCTCTCCTTAATAGCCATTTAATTTGGAAATCTGGAAGTTGCTGAAGAAGACTCGGGGAGAGCTGTGTTGGAGCTTTAAAATCAGGCAAGAGTCTTCCTATTATACAACTTTTGTTAAAGTGTTGTTTATATTTTGCGTCTTGTGTTCATTGCTTTCAATTAGCTTAATAGGAAAGAACCAATTCGATGAATAAAGCAATGGATTAAAGGAGAAAATGTGTAAAGGATTCAATGATTATGATAAATTGTGAAAAAGGGATTATTTGGGTTAAGAGTTTAAAGGATTAGATTATTTATCTTGCATTAAGAAAAAATAATAGAAAAAGGTAAAAGGGAAGGATATACTTGCATTTTAAATGGGTATTGCGTGATGTGTATGATCTCTATATACGGAGAATACGTAGATGTACTTATTATCTACTAGGATCGAGATGATGGCAGAATCAAGTGAAGTCTTTTAGTTTAAGTTATTAAGATAACTGAGACAAGTTAAGTACTCCTAGGATAAAGAATTCCTAGTTAGGAGAATTGATACAAGACTCTTGAACACTGTTTCCATTTCTAGTAGGTTCGTATGATTGTAGGATGTCTGGGATGACGGATTCACCCATTGAAGGACAAACCTATGCGTAGAGTAAGGAAGCCTTAAGTCAAATCGACCCTGAGTAGTGTTTATGATAGATGACCTTCATTCGAAGTACTGAATGAGAATACTTTGGCCAAAGTAGTGAAAGGTACGACATCCACCTAGATGTGAGATAGTTGAGACTACACTGTCAGTTCATTGTGATCCGAGTACTAGATCGAGATTGTGAAATAGAAAGGTTCTAGTTGAGTAGGACACAGCACTATGCTCAATTGGTAATCGTTAAAGGATACCCTACCAATCTCTTCTTCGAAGGGAGGGCCGATCATTGCAAAATGATCGTGCGGGGGACCGCATAATAAGTCCGTGGTTGGCGGAAAAGCGCCCGAGTGATGTTTCTCCTCCACAGCGAGCGGCCGATGTACCAAAATTTGAAAGGACGGATTCCTGGACCTTCTTACTTCTATTTGTGCAAAAGCTTACGAGCTATGTATGTAATGTATTACTTTTAACTCTGATTTATATTTGCAATAAAAATGAAATTCATGTGGAAACATATTGTAACTTGTTCATGTTTATCAATAAAGAAAGGAAGAAATTTTATTGTATTATCTTTGTTAGATGTTACTTTTACATGTTTTAAGTGAAAATTGGAAAGTTTTTAATTTACGCAGAATTGGGTCGTAACATTACCCCAAGGTAATGGAAGTAGACATCGCTGATTTCTGTTAGCATTTCTAGCATTATCGTTGTTATCATCCATTGGTTTTGTATGGATCATGCAATAGGATGCTAGAGTGTCATTCCCGTGTGATAAAAGCGTAAGCTTTTCTTTGAAGTTTTCTTGTCTCGTGCCCCACGAAGGGCGCCAGAAAACTATTGGTGTTACAATTCGCACCTTTGGAGTGCTTATTGGCAACGGACAACTATGGACAATATTAACTACTCTTCAAATTAGGAGGGGAAGTCCACTCTTTTGCTGATATGCATGAAAAAGTAAAATATTCTAAATCCTATCTTTTTGACTCAGCTGGAAGAGGCAGAAGGTTAAGAAACCAAACACATTGCACCTAAGATTTTTCTCTGGTTTTGCAGATTCTTAACTACAACTAGGCTAATGCTTAAACTATCCTATTTCCTCAAGAAAACAGAGCATGGGGACTTAGGAGCAGGGAATAATTGATGATAAACTTTATATTAGGATTCCCAAGGAGAAGGAACCCCTATCCGAGGTGTAGGCTAATATGAAGGTTATTGGTAACAACATCAAACGACAAACATTATTTCTAAATTCCCAAGGAGGAGGAACCCCTATCCAAGGTGTAGATATGACAGAAAAACTATTAATCACAACATCAAACGATAAACTCTATTTCTAAATTCTCGATGAGGAACCCCTATCTGAGGTGTAGATATGAAACAAAGCTTATTAATCACAACAAGAATAAATATGGGACAAAAAATTGCATAACGAGACACGCACACAATGAACGATCAAACCAGCTTTATATTTAACTAAGTGAACCAATACAGAATAGCAATATTGCATAGCAAGGTGGGCACAACAATTTGTTATTACAACAAAAGTTCCAAATACAATGTGAACAAATACTGAATAGCAATATTGCAAGGAAGGTGGCACATCAATTTTCTATTACGAGCAAAAGTTGAAATACAATGAGCAAAGGTGCTCTTATTTATAGAAGCTCGGAGGAGTAGGGAACCCCAAAATCTCCTCGAGTTAACATGGGTCTTGCAGGCATGCAAGATTTATTCTTAAGTCTAAATATATGCAATCTAACAGTTAACTGGAAAAACTACCTCAGTTAACTAATTCTAAACTAAACTAATTGGACCTTGCAACATGCGAGTCCTTATTGATATGAAAGTCAACTGATAACTAACATCAGTTAACTAAATCCTAACTGAAAGCTCCACATAGGTGGCTCCAAAATAGACGTGCACAAAGGTGGGACGAGTTAACTTCGAAAGAGGCATCAGGTTAACTATTGTGTCAAATGTCTATCTTGAAGAGGTGGGACGTCCTGTCCATTGGTTGTGATCTCGAGCAATTAATTCCTCCAAGAAGTTGTTAACTACCTCATCATTTGAAGGTCGTCACATGTATCAACTGTCAATTCACTGCTTGTTAGCAACTTGAGCAATCCTGGAAATATCTACACACTCAAACTGACAATTTATTGACTGGTAACTCTAGTGGCTCCGTAACTGGAGTGATGGCCTCCATTTCTTTTGCATCTTTACGCTTTTGACGCTTTTCACGTTTTTCTTGATGGAAGAGTGTTGCATGATGAAACCACAAAGTTTGACTATGAATATTCTAGCTATGAGAAATGCTCCTGAACTCGCTATGCATGCAGAATTTCAACCCTTTAAACTGGCCTTGGAAGGCTATCAGCTATGCGAGGTATGAAACCATGTGGATTTTGAGTGACTATGCCTGTCAAATTGTCTGAATCAACCCTTTAGATGTGCTTGATGCAAATTGGTGTCAGCTTTTCTTATGAAATCGTGAATTAAGACCGATTTGGTCTTGAATTTAGTCTGAATGAATTGTATTCTGAAAAAACTAGCTTGTTGACTATAAACATGACTATGTTCTGACGACTTTTCCAGTGAGGCTAAAAATTGCTTTTGGCGAGGCTAAAAATAAGCTGTTGAGGGGCAATTTTTACGAAAAATTACGAGACATGGGTTTTGTAGAGAAGATGTTTCTAAGCAAACCCCCAATGTCAAAAATTCGAAAAAGTGCTTTTTTGCTTGGCATGCAAAGACTTTTCAGAAAGAAAAAAAACAGTAGGGGACAACAGAGGCTGCAAGGGCAATTTTTTCCCAGAAAAATCTAGCATATGGGTTTTGTTGCCGCTTGAGAGCTAATCAAACCTAGTTTCTCCATTTTCTCAAAAAATGACTTTTTCACAACCATGCAAACGAATTTTTGGAAAAAAGCACAATACTTCAAAAAAGAGAAGCAATGGGGTGATTTTCATGAAAAATTCTGGCACATGGGTTTTGTAGGCGCCAATGAACTGAACAGACCCACATGCTTCATTTTTGGAAAAAATTTGTTTTTGACCCACATGCAAAAGAATCTTCAAAAAAAAATCACAATACTTCAAAATGAGAAATAACGGGGCAATTTTCTCAAAAAATTCAGAAACATGGGTTTTGCTACTGACGCTGAATTATGTGAACCTAGATGATCAGATTCTGAAAAAGATGTTTACTTTGACATGCGAGAGAAAACCTATGACAAGGGTAACAAAATTTTGAGAGAGAAAATGGGAAGTATATTCTGCCTCTGAAAATGACGCCTCTGCCTTGAATTATGTTCGATGAAGTCTTGAATATATGCACTGAAAAGATGAAGTCTGAAAAATAATTCCTTTGAGCAATCTGGACCTAGCACTGCGAAAAACGCTGAAAAATATCATGTGTACCACCTTCAAATCTTGCTTGCATGAGAAAATACGTGTCTGCCTTCAACCTGTGATGAGAATAATGGACACCCAAATGCCTTAACAAATAAAATTTATGAGTTAAGGCACCACATACGCATGTAAATCCCTAAATTGGGACGCCAAAATACTATTGGACCTCCGTTTCAGTTAACTGAATGAGATAAAACCCTAATTTGGGCGCCAACTTAGCATGCATAAATAAATTCACCATATGCAAGAAAATATTAAGTCATCTGAGGTCGACTCAAAAGTTAAACTGGAGATTTAATATTATTTTAATTTGAATTAACAAACTCCAGTTATGGGGCAGCCAAGAGACTTGAGTTCAAAAGTCAAACTTTGACTTTAGGTGCCAACTCTCCAGACTTAGTAATTTTAACTTGCGAACATCATTGGAGCCTATGTTCGATCACTGATTCTGATTGACTGATGTATCCGGCAGACTGGCTGACAGTTTCATTGAAGAACAGGATCAAAACTAAAAAGGAGCTCCCTTGAGGGTGCAAACCCTAATTCTAACTTTTGAGGCCTCAAAATTCTAGGTGCCCCTGGCCTCCAGGGGCACTTTTCTGGTCTAGACTGAGTCAATTTTCATGCATTTTCATCATTTTGAACTTGATTTTGACCTCACTTCATCTTGCATTCTCCGACACTTGACAAAACTTCAGAGTTGGCTGACAGGCTCACTGCGGAGCTGGCTCAATTTTGAACATGATCTCTTGGAGAACACTTTTCCTAAAAACATCATCCGGCAGGTGAAAAACTTGGGCGCCCCTGGCCTCTAGGGGCGCTTTTCCTTCTAGACAACCATTTTTCAAATTGGCTAATAATCCACTCAATCTCCAGTTGCAGGCTACTAACTTGTCTTCTAACCTGGCTGAGGTATGCAATAGAAAGCTGGAAGCATCACGGACAGGATGAGCATTTGAGCTAACCCAGACAACTGCATTTGAATGTCCAAAATCTTGGGTGCCCTTGGGCTCCAGGGGTGCTTTTGTTCTAAACTGACATTTTTTGATCATGATAAAACCTCATGTTTGACTCCTAATTCTGGTAGTTTAGCAACTCAGATTAACTGCTAACAGATTCGTTGTGAAGCTAGATCAAGTCTAAGACAAACATCTTGGGTATCATTTGGTCAAAAAGTTTTATCTGGTACCTCAAAAAGTTGGGCACCCCTGGCCTCCAGGGGCGCTTTTCTGCTCCAATGTTAGTCATTTTTCAAACTCCCTCGTTCTTCGTTCAATCTCCAATTTCAAGTGCTAGATAGATCTTCTGGACTGGCTAGTAGGCTCATCGTGAAGCTGAAAGTATTCTGGAGAAGTCTTCTTGGAAGTGACAAACCTCAGAAAGGTAATCTGGGTCTCTGAAATCTAGGGCGTCCCTGGCCTCGAGGGGCTCTTTTATTTCTAGAGTTAGAAATTTTTTGATGATTTTCACCTCGACGAAAATCCCCTCCATGACGAAGCATCATTTTAAACATATCTCGCCATAGAATCTTCACTGGAGCATTTTAAGCTTAGATTTCGACACCTGGTATTTGGCCATCTGCCATTGACGATCTCAGAGATCCTAACTTTTCACCTGAAAAAGTGAAAACAACCCACCAGACTTACACTGACTTTTTCTTGATTCCGACTTTAAAAATAATTTTCAGTCAATTCTGACAAGATTCTATTTTTAGGGTTTTTTGCCTAAAAATAGGGGTCCATAAACCCTAATTTTCAAAATTTCCAAATTTTACTAGTATCTTTCAGACACTAACTAAAAGCCCATACTTAATTTGCCCAAAAACTATGTTTTGACGACACTTTTACAAGGTTTAGACTATTTTAAGCAAAATGCCTTAATGAAGATAAAAAATTGGTTTGGGTACAACAAGTTTTTCGCCCCTACTTTTTAGGAAAGCTTCTATTTTTAGAAAGTTTCTAAAAATAGACTTTTGACGGGATTTTTTTGGGTTTCTTCTTAAACGGATACTGGCAAAATTTTCTAAAAATAGAAAGTTTCTAAAAATAGAAATTTTGTTTCCAAGGCTCAAACTGATTTTGATTGGTTGAAAATATTTCCCGATCAGGCTGGTCCAGTCAGAATCGTCAAAAGATTAGTATATCTCTGGTGGGTCTATTTTGCTTTTTCAGAAGCTAAAACAGGAGCTCCAAGGTCATCAATGAAGGATGGTCAACTGCCAGGTGTTAGATTCAAGGTCTCAATTGCTGCACAGATTGAGAAATGTTTTGATGACACTTTTACAAGGTTTAGACTATTTTAAGCAAAATGCCTTGATGAAGATAAAAAATTGGTTTGGGTACAACAAGTTTTTCGGCCCTACTTTTTAGGAAAGCTTCTATTTTTAGAAAGTTTCTAAAAATAGACTTTTGACGGGATTTTTTTGGGTTTCTTCTTAAACGGATACTGGCAAAATTTTCTAAAAATAGAAAGTTTCTAAAAATAGAATTTTTGTTTCCAAGGCTCAAACTGATTTTGATTGGTTGAAAATATTTCCTGATCAGGCTGGTCCAGTTAGAATCGTCAAAAGATTAGTATATCTCTGGTGGGTCTATTTTGCTTTTCTAGAAGCTAAAACAGGAGCTCCAAGGTCATCAATGAAGGATGGTCAACTGCTAGGTGTCAGATTCAAGGTCTCAATTGCTGCACAGATTGAGAAATGGCAAAAGTTGCTAGAGGACAAAGTACGAAGGAGAGGAATTTGAAAATCTTGAAAATTGTAAAAATAAAGCTAAGTCTGGAGAGTCCAAGAGCCTTAATTCAAGAAGGGCGCTTGGAATTCTTTTCCTTAGAATATTTTTCAGTTCCTGACATTCAATGCACGAGCAGCTGGCAAACGCGGAGTAGAGAACGCGAGGAGAAAGTTGGAAAACTTAGAATAAAAACTAACTCTGGAGGAGTTGGGTGCGAGGAGGAGAAAGTTGAAAAAGTTAGAATAAAAACTAACTCTAGAGGAGTTGGGTGCCCCAGCTAGCTTGGGACGCCCAGCCTTTAAGGGACCAAAAGTAGTATTTAGGGTTTGTAACCCCCAAGAGATTTCTTGCAAAATTCTTCAGGCTTCATATGAATCCATCAGCAAGATCACTAGATCTGCCAAATGGCTAGAATCTCAAATCGAACAGGGGTGTTGCATCAAAAGGGAAAAATTGAAAATTATGAAGATCATGAAAATTTTCTAAGTCTGGCTCACATGGACGCCCCAGTTAGCTAGGGGTGCCTAGGGTTTTGAGAGGTTAAAAGTAGTTTCTAGGGTTCACAAATCTGGTCATCTTTTTCAGAATTCTTCAGGATTTCCAATGAATATCTCAGTGAGACTAGAAGATTCATTAGTCGCCAGCAATTACATATCAAACGAAGGCAGAAACACATGCAAAACAAGAAAAAGGTCAAAAGAAAGTTGAAAATATCAATTTATTTGTCTAATTCTAGAGAATCCAGGCGCCCCTGGCCAAGAGGGGTGCCCAACTTTCCATGCCTTAGAATTTTTTCCACTTTTTTCAGAAAACGTTGAAAACTTATTCATTCGCCTCTTTCCGGCTTTCAGAAGATCGTCAGATGTAGTGATAAAGATTGGTAGATGGTACCAATCAATTCAGATATGATCAAGCTTGTCAGGATGACTGATTTCAAGACCCTGTTGTTCACCGACTGCCCAAAAAGAAAGATCAAATAGGTGTAGTTAGCATCACGTGAAACAAAGAAAACAAAATAATGAAAATTTTAGAAAAATGGCTAAGTCTGGGATGCTTGGGTGCCCCAGCTATCCAAGGACGCCCAAGATTTTGAGCACTCAGAAGTTGTATTTAGGGTTTGCAGTCTCCAGGATATTTCTCTCATATTTGATTAGGCTTCGCAGTGCATCCGTCAGTCAGTTCACGGGATTCATTAGACGTCCAAAATTGAAGATCAAGTGGAGGCATTTTATCAAGGAAAAGTTGAAAATCTTGAAAAATTTCTAACTTTGGTAATGAAAAGCACCCCAGCTAGCTAGGGGCGCCCAAGGTTCAATGCCTTAGAAAATTTTCAAGCTTTGACATGCTTTCTTCAGTTTCGACCTCCGACAGCAGTTTCAAGCATGTACAATCATGGTCAAATGACGTCAAATGCCGGTATGAAGTTGGGGATCACATCAACGTGTTGGCGTTTAAATTCGCACCTCTGGTATGCGTATTTGAAACGGACAGCTATGCACAGATAAACTGCTCTTCAAATTAGGAGGGGAAGCTCCCTCTTGCTGATGGTGTTTGAAAGAAAGTAAACTAAAACTAAGTTGCCTATCTTTTTGATCAGCTTAGAGCACAAGGTTTATTAAACACAAACGCCGCAGCTGAGATTTTCTGTTTTAAGACCTTCAACTATGACTAACTTAAACTAAAGACATTCCTAACCTCTCAAGTAATATGCAGAGCGAGAGAAGCTAGAAATTAACAAGGTAGATTTCTGACAGAATACTTCAATGAACCATCTCTCAACAAACACCTACACACTTCAATGTAAGTTGAAATCAAGATCATGAAAGTAA
Organism: Sequoia sempervirens; assembly: GCA_007258455.2. Taxonomy (NCBI): domain Eukaryota; kingdom Viridiplantae; phylum Streptophyta; class Pinopsida; order Cupressales; family Cupressaceae; genus Sequoia; species Sequoia sempervirens. The sequence goes on from VDFB02202256.1 coordinate 167,013, forward strand.
AACATAAATAATGGAAACTTGAGATTTTATATCAAGGCAAAGGAGGCTCGTGATTTTATTACTCAAATCTCTAGAACAAGCTCACTTCTAACATGCCTAGAACAAGAAATTGCAGCTAAGGAGGCTTGCAATCTTGCTCTTCACACAATAGAAACAGCAATCACATTAACTCCTTGTTGGCTAAAGAGGCTCAACAATTTGCTTATCACAACACAATTGAACAATACTTGAGTAACAAATAGAAAGCACAATAGGCTCAGCGTTTTGTTCTCACTAGCACGGTTAAAGAAACTAATGAGCAAAGGCTCTTATTTATAGACAAGCAGAGGAGTAGGGAACCCTAAAATCTCCTTGCTTTCACAATCTAGGGCTTGCTCAGCAAGCAAGCTTTATTACTAAATCTAAAAAGAAGATAACATCTAACACCTAAGAAAGCAAAAAAAGCGGGATATGCCAACTATTACATTTATCTTCTTTCTCTTCTTTAAAGAATGGATAAGAATCGTTCCAAGAATAGAAAGAAAGCGAAAAGAAAGCTTCTAGATGAAAGCCGCTTTAAATCTCAATCATATCCGCTAAAAAGTAGGAAACTAGGTCCCAGTCAGGTGCATTGATACTATCTTAAGGCAATATTTTGATTCTCCAAGATCTCCTCGCCTTCTGTGATCAAACTTAGAGAATCCTTCACTTCTTTGGCTGCTTTGTGAGTTATGTTCTTGAAAAACATCGTTGCCCAAAAAGATGACTCACTAATTGATAACTTGGCGGCTCTGCAACTTTATGCTTCTAACACTTCTCTTGATTTCCAACAGAAGAGTATTGCACAACTCTTTTCTGATACCTTTCATTTTTCTCATATCACAACTCCTTGTGTTCTTCAGCTGAGATGATGAAGTTTTGACATAGTTCCGATTTGGTCTAATGTCGATTTGGTCTAAAACTCGAGGGGAGTGTACTCCATATTGAAAACCTTGAAGAATGACTATAAACTCACCTATGTTCAAACAAGCTTTGAGCAACTTTCTATTTTTAGAATGCTGGTTTTTCAGTCTCAAATGGACAAATTTTGGAAATTTTTGTGAGATATGGGTTTTTCTCAGAATTTCGTTGCAAGACAACCCAGATCATCCGTTTTTGAAAATCTTGAATTTTGACTGAAAAAGCAGCAAACCCTAATTTCTTCATTTTTTTCACCAAAAAAGCTGGCACTTGGGTTTTGTTCAAAATACAATTAGAAATGGACCCAGTTGATCAGATTTGAAAAACACTGATGGCTGATCGAAAAAGCAGCCAACCCTAGAATTTGAAATTTTCTTGGAAAAGATGTGATATGGGTTTTCTTCAGAAGACTATTTTGAGAGGACCCAGATGATCAAAATTTGCAAACTCTGAAGATTTCACTGACATGCAAGGAAAAAGCAATTGCTGCAACTTGATGAATTTCTCCAAAAAATTCTTCAGAAGAATGAGATGAAGAAACCCAGATGGCTGAAAATTGAAAATCTTTGACCTTCTCCTTCAAAAATTTGATCTTCTGGATGAAAAAGCATGAAAAAGCAAGGTCTTATGTTGCTGGTCTGAAAATTATTCATGAAAATCAGCAACCTTGAGCTCTTGGATCTTGAAATAAAACTTCAAATTTGCTGCTCTATTCTTCTCCTCTTTGGATGCCACCTGCAAAAAATGATGAAAACTGACTGGAAGAGATGTCTTAAATAGATTTAGGGCTTGAAATAGCTTTGCTTTCTTTTGTTTTAATCCATGCAAACCCTAAAACCTTCTCATGCAACGAACTTGGACATTCACTTCAACTTGCAATTTTGAATCCTACTAAGGCATTGTAAGTTGGGCGCCTTTCTTGACTAGGGGCGCCCATTTTCTCCAGAGTTAGCCACTTTTTGAGAGTTTTCAACTTTTCTTCATTTTGACCTCTGATTTGACCTCGATCTCTGGCTTCCAGATTGATCCGATGAACGAGCTGGAGGATTCATTACGGAGCCTGACTGGTTCTGAGGAGATTGTTCTGGAGGCATCTCTGGCAAAACACTTCATCTTGACCTCCAAAATCATAGGTGCCTTTTCCTTCTAGTGGCGCCCATTTTGTCCAGAGTTCGCCATTTTTATGATCTTCAATTTCTTCATTTCCCTTTGATTTTCTGATGAAATCTTGATCCCGGGGGTTACGCTGATCCGATTGACTGACTGTCAGCTCCATTGGATAGCTTGACTGAAACTAACGAAGTGATCTTAGAAGCCGTTTCTGCAAATTCTAACATCTCAGGGCTCAAAATCTTGGGTGCCCTTTCTCTCTAGGGGCGCCCATCTTAAGCAGACTTAGCCATTTATTTTTATTTTTATTTTTAATTTCTTCATCCTTTCACTTCTACAGATGATCTCGCTTGATCTGGTGATCTGGAGCTCAGATTGACTGACGGCTGGGCTTGTCGCGAAGTTGAGGAGATTCTGAGAGGGGTCTTATGGGGATCTCTTTGCCAAAAAGTAGAATTTGAGGCACCAAAAGCTTGGGCGCCCCTGGCAAGCTGGGGCGCCCAACTTCACTAGAGTTAGCCAATTTTTCTGTATTTTCACCTTTGCTTTTGAATTTCAAAATTTCACTCTCGTTAAACCCTCTGTTCAGCCTTTTGCATTTGACGACTGCCATCTCGGATTGACGTGCTGAAGGTCTCGTTGGAAAGCCTGACTGTCTCTGAGGAAATCACATTGGAGGCTCAACTGGCAAATTCTTCTGTTTGGGCCTTCGAAATCATCAATGCCTTTCCCTTCTAGGAGCGCCCATTTGCTCCAGACTTAAAATATTTTTCATTAGATTTTATCTTCAAATTCAAACCTTCATTCTATACTGTCACCTCGATTTGGATTTGTCGGAGAATGACAAGTTAGATGCTCTGACGAAGACACCCGTTGCGAAGCTGTCTGAATTCTGGAGAGATTGAGCACATTTGCAAACCTTTACTGCTGAGTTAGGCCCCTCAAAAAGCTGGGCACCCCTGGGCACCAGGGGCACTGAAAGTTCCCAGAGTTAGAAAATTTTCTGATATTTTCATGATTTTCACTGTCTCCTGTTTGAAGCTGCTCCGTTTGATCTCGAATTCCAGGTGACTGGATGATTTGTTGACTGCATTGCCGGACTTGCTGCGGAGCTGGAAGGATTTTGAATAACTTTGACTGAGAGCTCAAACCCTAATTCCATCATCTGGTGCCCTAAAAAGATGGGTGCCTATTTCCTTTTGGAGCGCCCATGTCAAGCAGACTTAGTCAAAATTTGGTAAATTTCACCTTCCGTCTTCATTCAATATGCATGTTCATCATTTCATCTTCTGTTCGATGCTTGATCATTGAATTTGATGCCTGGCAGCCAACTGACCTCCATTGATGACTTCGGAGCTCCTGAAATGCTTCTGAAAAAGCAGAATAGACCCACTAGGGCAAAACTGATTATTTTGAGATTCTGATTGCACTAGCCTGATATGGAAGTATTTTGAGCCAATCAAAATCAGTTTGGACCCTATCGGACCAACTTTCTATTTTTAGAAAGTTTTGCCAGTATCCGTTTCGAAAGAAACCCAGAAAAACCCAGAAAAATTACTATTTTTAGGAAATTTCTAAAAATAGCAGTTTTCCTAAAATTTAGGGATGAAAAATTGAGATCTAGGTTTTGTAGGTTAAGCTACTCTGAGCAAACCCAAATCGTCATATTTTGAAAATTTTGCATTTTAACCCCTCATGCAAGACATGCACACCCAAATTTTGACCTTTCTAACTGATTTAACAAGACTTTTACTCATTCCTTCAAAATGTCTAAGTGTAACAAAAATTTTAATTTTGGGGTACAACACAGCGGAGGTCAAATATGAACTTGCCATGGTCAAACAGATTCTATTAATTGGTAGTGTCAGATTCTCATCCCGTTGAAGTCGGAGGCAAGTCCTGTTGAGAGCGGAATCAAGAAAAATAGTGAAAATATTAAGAAAATTGTTAACATTGGGGAGCCTAGGCGCCCTTGTCCAGCCAACACTCCCAATTTTTCATGCCTTAGCCATTTTTCAGTTTTTGTCATTCGTCGTTCGAAAAAGTGTCGACGTTCAACGTTTCTGATTCTGGATTGATAAAGCTTGGAGAATAAAGTGCTTTTTCATCTCAAACTCCATTTAAGAAGACTTTTGGCATTTATTCTTCATATTTTGCAGGTTGGCATCCAGAGGAAGAAATATATCTTTTTCTTCTCATCAAGATTTGGAGGCTCAAACAGAGTGTTTTTTTAGTTTTCTTCATGGATTTGGGATTGGCAAGCACGGAGGCACGCTTTTTCATGGTGCAATCTTCTAGGGCATCACATTTCAAAAATAGGTGGTCAGCTTTTTTAGTTTTCATTCATCTGGGTCCATCTACTTTTTACACCTCTTGAAGATTGGAAAATTTTATATTTTCAAAAATCCGTTTTTTGGCGCTTTTTCGAGAAGCCCTCAGTGTTTTCAAAATCTGATGAATTGGGTCTCTTCAAAACGTGATTGTCTTCAAAACCCAGACCTCAGCTTTTTTTCAGGAATTTGCTTTTTGGAGAAAAATCAACAACTTATTTTCAATAGTGTGCGCAAAACTTTTCCGAACATAGGCATGTTCACAGTCAAAATTTGTGTTTTTAAACATATAGAATTCTCCAATTTAAATCAAGAACAAATCAGCTTTTTGGCGGAGAGTGAGTCATCTTTTGGGATAGTGATGTTTTCCAAGAATAGAACTCAAAAAGCAGTAGTTAACTTGATGCCTTTTCCAAGTTAAACTTGCTATTCTCATTCATGCTTATCTATTCTTTATGAAATAGAAAAATCAAGTTGTATAGTTGGAACTTTCCCTACTTTTAAATCAGCTTAACTGATTTTAGCAAGTGGTTAGTTGTCTTGTTTTAGTTTTAGAAATAAAGTTTGCAAGTTGGCAAGTCTTGTTGTAAAAGCAAGGAGATTTTAGGGTTCCCTACTCATTTGTGTATAAATAAGGGCAGCCTTGCCCATTTTTCTTTGACCGTTATTATGATAACAAATTGCTGAGCCTACTTTTGCCTACAAGTGGTTAGTTGTCTTGTTTTAGTTTTAGAAATAAAGCTTGCAAGTTGGCAAGTCTTGTTGTAAAAGCAAGGAGATTTTAGGGTTCCCTACTCGTTTGTGTATAAATAAGGGCAGCCTTGCCCATTTTTCTTTAACCGTTATTATGATAACAAATTGTTGAGCCTACTTTTGCTTGCAAGTTGTTATTCAGTGTCTGTTCACTTAGTGTAAAAGCAAGCTTGCATGCCTACCTTTTGCTGCAAGTTATTGTTCAGTTCATGTGTAATTTATGTCAAGTGTATTCTAGTTTGATCACTAAACTGTAAGCCTGTTATTACTACAAACTTGCTGTCCCAGAAATGTAATCGTTGTTAGAAATTTGAGAATGGAAATCTTATGCCTGCTTTGCTGCTCTAATCTATTGTCTCAGATTTTGTTTTATATGTTCTACTTATATAATCTTTATTTCAGCTTGCTTTTAAAAGTACAATGAGTCTTCAGGTGTGCATTGTAAGTGAGTTTGTTTAAGCATCTATGTTATCAAATCATTCCTTGTTTACTTCTAACTCTCAAGCTCTGTGTTTACTTGAGTAGCTAGAAGCATCATTAGAGTAGGCCTAGTTGTAGTCGAAGTTCTAAAAGAGAAAACCTCAGCTACGATGCAAAGAGTTTTATAACCTTGTGCTCTTAGCTAAGAACAAAAAGATTGGCAATAGTTTAGTATTCTTTCTTTTAAGCATCATCAGCAAAGAGGGAGCTTCCCCTCCTAATTTGAAGAGCAATTCAATTGTGCATAGCTGACTGTTTCTAATCCACATTCCAGAGGTCCAAATTGAAACGCTAACACCATTATACCATGTACATTCTCTTATTTGCTTTCCTAGATCCTTCATGGGTCCTTTCAAAACAATGGATGTCAAGGTTGTTGGTTTTCCTAGTTGGAGTCATATTAGAAGCATGTGACATAGTTGATTTTGTTTTATGTTCTCATCTGATCTTTGTTAGCTCTATGTTTCATCAAGGGATACATCATTCAAAGGGCCATCTAAACTTTTACTATATTGAATTCCTCAAGGTTTATCACCTCTCGTTTTGTTCAGCTTTCTCTTCAACTCTGTGTTTAGCTTTTTTTTGTAACCTATGATTTAGTAACCCTAATATTTCTCTTTTAAACTGATTGTATTTTTGGGTCTGATTGAGGTACTTTGGTTATTCCTGGACATTACTTTAATATCTCTCCTTTCTTTGTCAATGAACATTAGTCAAGTGGTTCCTAGTTATTCTATTATTTCACTTCTTCAAAGGAATATTGCTTTATAAAACATAAAAATATTATCTGGAGATGACACCTTTGAGAGATCATCTCCACAAAAATATGAGGATCACCCACTTGATATTCCCATGGATGATGCATTCAATATGGGCTACATGTCACATAATAGTGAAGAATATTTTTTGAGAAAATGAAAGTTTTTAGGAATAATGCTGCTATTTTTTTATAGATCATTGCCTATGCAATACATGAATCTTACAATAGTGTAATGTTCCCTTCCTAGGCAGTACAGTTGATTTAGGGGTTAGCCTATTACTCAGACCTTTGTAGGTTGACAGATGTGATTAGAAGGTCACTTGAGGCAGTTATCCAGCGTTTGGGAACATTACTCTTGCAGTTGTTTCAGGTTTGGGCCTTAGCAGACACTTTCAGAGTGACTTATAGATACTTACTATTTATAGTAAGTCAAGCAGGGAGGAATTGCTATTTTTGGCAGGGCATCTGATTTAGTTGGTTAGCTCAGTTTCGACCCGGTTTGATGATTTGATGAGCAAACAGTAAATATTGAGGCATTTGATCATTATTAAAAGTTTATTAATTTGACTTTATAATATAAAGTCACTTTAATGGAAATAATTAAATGTAATTATTTAATGGCAAATTATAAAGTATTATTAAATGAGTATTTTAATACTCATTTAGAAAAAGGACGCCATTATTTAATTATTCTGCCTAAGTCATTAAAGGGCGATTTAATTAATGTTTTAAATGCTCATTAATTGCTTTTTGAAGAGGGGTCGACTTATTGAGAAGAGTTATATATTTCACAAGGCAAATCGAACTCATTCATTCATGATTACTCTAATTTGTCTTTAATTCTCTTTGAGAGCATTGGGGTTTGTGAAACAAGGGTTTTTGAGATCATTGGGTTTTGGAGAACATTCCCTCTTCAGAATCAGGCAGGCTGAGACTGTGCAATACCAGTTGAAGCTTGTCGACTGAGTGGCTTCATACAGGAGTCATATTTGAGCATATTTTGAAGTTTAGATTCAGAGTTTGGGTCGACTTTCATCAGGAAAGTGATATTCTTATGTAGCTGGTTGAGTTATTTATCTGGCACAATTTCCAAGGAAAGTACGACTGTATTTATTGCTGCTGACAGGCCGTACCATAGCTGAAAGGGCGTCTTTCTTCCTCTAGATAAAATGCCTTGCCTTCCTGCATTTTGACTTCTCCACTTTAGGCGCCTAGATCTCTGGAATACTTTGCATCATTTTCGAGGCTGGTGATATATAGATCAGAAGCTGGTCGTACTGTACTTCTTCATATTGGCGGCTGCAAATAACCAGGTTTCTCTTTGAATAAAAGTGTTGCCTTTTTCTTTTATGTTCGATTTTCTTCATTGTATGTGTCCAGAAGGTTAATAAATACATTCGCCATCCTTTGAGTAGTGATTTGATGCATTATTTATCATCTATGAATTTATTATGAATTTTATAGCATTTTAGATCAAAATCGCACCATTCTACTTTACTGCAAAAAACTTTCAAAAAGTCAAAAAACTACAAAACTAACAAAAATTACATTCACAGCCAGAAGTTTGGGGTTGAGAGACACCTGGTCTCTTACAGTGGTAGCAGAGCACAATTTTCCTGCCATCCTGTGCTTTTTCAATTGCTTTTTTAGTCAAATGTGTGCTTTTTCATGAGTAGAGACATCTTCTACATTAAGGGTAGAGGAATAGGCAAAATTGAGGATTGGACAGGTCCACCTATTCCTGAAGGTGAGATAGTATCAGGGGTTCTGGGTATTCACAGATCCAGTTCCAATAGCAGTGAGAACAGTGTCACTACACTGATGGCAGATCGTGAGATTCCTACAGAGACACATAGGGATTCGGGAAAAGAGCATGCCAGAGGTGAGATTTCTGATGATGAGTTCAGACGCAGGCATGATAATATGATGGACATGATGTCCCAGTTGATAGGCATGATGAGGCAGTGTACTCCGCCTTAGCAGCACTATATTTAGATAGGACAGACGAGCGGGACTGCAAGCATAGACCAGCCACTGGTGTCAACACAGCGGCAGTCGTCACCTATCTTTCATGAGCGTAGGCCTGGACAACCTAGATTTATATCTAGAGAGGCACCTTCGACGCCGGAGGCAGAGCAACAGGGTCACCAGCCTGAGTTTCATCCACATCACAGCATGCCGGTGGCAGATGTGACCAGATTCTTTGGAGAGTACTCGACATTGACACCTGAGATCAGGCAGTCTTTTTATTTTCATGAGTTCATGGATGTGCATAAGCCCAGAGGGGGAGGTAGATTTGACCACAGAGCTCCTCAGCACCAGCAGCCACAGCCACAGGTGAACAGGGATCTTCAGCATTCAGTCAGCAAGATTATCTTTCCTTACTCTGATGGCTCTGATAATAGTTCAACGAGGTCTTGGGTACAAAAGTTAGACAATTACCTATCATTGAGACCTATGCAGGAGGACGAGGCCATTAAGTTTGCTACACTGCATCTTGATGGGTTGGCGCATGACTGGTGGCATCACGACATGTACACACTTGGTCATCACGCAGTTACTACCTACCAGGAGTTCACCAGCAGACTCATAGAGCGTTTTGACAAAAAGGATCCAGAACTTTATTTTAGAGAGCTAGCTCAGCTCAGACAGACAGGTAGTTTGGACTCCTACATCGGTGAATTTTAGAGGGTTGCAGTCATGGTGACAGGCATCTTAGAGAGGAGACTTGTCATTCTCTTCATCGAGGGATTGTTTGAGCCAATGAGAGGTTGGGTCAAGGCATTTGATCCTCCTACTCTTTAGGAGGCCATGAGGAAGGTATGCAGTATGGCGCTTGCAGCACCTCGCAGCAAGTTCTCTTCAGGCTCAACACCTTATACGAGGCCTAATAGATCATTTAACAGGAATAGGCCATTTGACAGGAAGAGGGATCCACCTGATCCTAAGAAACGAAATGCACCACCATTTGACAGGGAAACATTAAATGATTTACACAAGTAAAGTTGTTTTTTTGGTGCAAGGCACCTTATGATGAGAAGCATGTATTCCCTCTTCGTCCCAAAGTGAAAAATAATCAAATAGAGTGGTTTTATGAGGGTGAAGAGCAATCTGATCTGTCAGACCAGCAAGCTGATTCAGAGCATTCAGATGATGAAAGGTCTGAAAATGATGGTGAAAATGAGGGAGGAAGAAAGTTAAAGGAGGCACATTTGACTAGTCTTCAGAGAGATGGATCTTTTAGACTACGTGGGCTCCTAGCAGGTCAGAAAGTGATCACTCTACTTGACATTGGTGCTACTCATAACTTTATAGATGCACAGTTGGTAGAGAGATGAGGTATACAGACAGAGGAGTTTGAGGGTATTCGAGTCAAGGTGGCTGATGGGTACACCCTCAAATGTGATAGAAAGATAACAGATCTTCCAATGCGGCTAAACAACTATGAGTTCAAGGCTGAATTCTACGTTGTTAATATGGGAGATACTGATGTGGTACTTGGGATGGCATGGCTTCACGATTTGGGTGAGTTCACACTCAATCTTTGAGACATGGAGATGAAGTTCAAGGTAAACGAGAAACCACATATCATTAAAGCCATCAGAGAGAGTAATCTGAGGATGGTGTCTTTCAGACGGATGGAGAGACTCATTCGTCATGATATGGTAGATTGGGTTGCAGAGTGTATGTTGTTACTAGCACAGCAAGAGCAGTAGAAGGTTGAGTACCATCCTGACATTCAGATACTGAGGACTAAACACTCTAAAGTGTTTAGTGACATTCCACCTGGCAGACCTCCAGACAGAGGCATCGAGCATATTATCGAGTTGGAGGAGGGCACAAAGCCCATTATGATCACACCCTACAGACATCCGAAACACCTCAAGGATGAGATAGAGAAAACAATCAGTGAGTTGTTGGCTATGGGGCATATCAGACCTAGCAAGTCACCTTTTGCTTCATCGGTTGTATTGGTGAAGAAAAAGGATGGATCACTTCGGATGTGTATAGATTACCGCCAGCTCAATAAGAAAACAATTAAGAATAGGTACCCAATACCCTGCATCGATGAGTTGATTGATGAGTTGCATGGTGCTATCTTCTTCACGAAGATTGACTTGAGATCCGGGTACCATCAGATTCGGATGAGGGAGCAGGACATAGAGAAAACTGCTTTCAGATGCCATTGCGGTCACTTCGAGTTCTTGGTTATGCCTTTCGGTCTAACCAATGCACCTGCTACCTTTCAAGCTACAATGAACAGGGTCTTCAGTTCTCAGCTACGGAGATTTGTGTTGGTCTTCTTCAATGACATTCTGGTGTACAGTAGGTCATGGGAGGAGCATTTAGCTCACTTGGATATAGTTTTGGGTATTTTGGCTGAGGAGTCCTTGTATGCCAAGGAGTCCAAGTGTGAGTTAGGCATGGTTGAGTTGTTGTATCTTGGGCACATCATCAGTGCCAAGGGAGTCAGTATGGACCCTGAGAAGGTCCGAGCTATAGTAGAGTGGCCAGTACCAGAGAACCTTACCCAGCTCAGAGGATTCATTGGGTTATGTTCCTTTCACAGGAGATTTGTTAGCGGGTTCTCACGTCACGCCGCACCCCTTACTAATTTGACAAAGAAAGGGGCATTTGCTTGGTCACCACAAGCTCAAGAGTGCTTTGACATGTTTAAGGTGATTATGACTTCATGTCCAGTGTTAGCATTACCTGACTTTACGAAGTCATTTGATTTGTATTGTGATGCCTCAGGGGAGGGCATTGGTGTCGTTTTGATGCAAGAGAGACACCCTATTGCTTTTGAGAGTAGGAAGCTTAGGGGTCCTAAGAGGTTTTACAACATCTATGACAAGGAGATATTAGCCATTATGCATGCTTTGGCTAAGTTCAGGCAATACTTGGTGGGCAGCAAGTTTAGTGTGCGTACAGACCATAACAGCCTGAAACACTTCCTTGGACAGCGAGACCTAAATGAAAGACAACAAAAGTGGGTCAACAAACTCAATCATATGATTTTGACATCACCTTTATTAAGGGGAAGCAGAATGTTGTAGCTGACGCCTTGTCTCGCAGACCTCAGTTGAATGCTATGGCACAAATCTCTGAGGATTGGAGGCACCGGATTATTACAGAGTATGCTAAGAACCCATGGGCTTCTAGCATCGTTGACGGGACAGAGCAAGATAGTAGATACACAATTGTGAATGACTTGATCATTTACAAGGGACGGATTTTTCTGGTTCCTGATTCAGAGTTGAGGGATACAGTTTTGAGAGCCTTTCATGATCTTCCTATGGCGAGCCATCCTGGTTATTTTAAAACATATAAGCTGGTACAGGAATGGTTTACTTGGAAAGGGATAAAGACTGATGTTCTTCAGTATGTATGAGAGTGTTCTGTTTGCCAGCATAACAAACAGGAACACAAATATCCTGCTGGATTGCTTTAGCCACTTCCGATACTTGACAGGAAGTGGGAATGCTTATCAATGGACTTTATCACGGGTTTGCCGAAAGTCCAAGTAAATATTGTATTTACGTGGTTGTTGATCGGCTGACAAAATATGCACACTTCTTCCCGATCACCACTACATTCATAGCATCGCAGACTGCAGAGCTCTTTTTCAGAGAGGTATTCAGGTTACATGGTTTGCCTCGGACTATAGTCAGCGATAGAGACAGTCGGTTCATGAGCAACTTTTGGCAGGAGTTATTCAGACTTTGTGGGACCGAACTGACACCTAGTACCAGCTACCATCCACAGACAGATGGACAGACGAAAATTGTCAATAAGTGGGTGGAAGGATATCTACAAAATTATATAGCTGGTCAGCAGAGAGCTTGGGTGAGGTGGATATACCTCTGTGAGTATTGTTATAACTCTACTCACCACATGACTATACAAATGACGCCCTTTATGGCATTGTACAGGTATGAGGTGCCCAACCTTTTGGATTTGGTGTTGAGTGATAACAGAGTGCCTAGCGTAGGTGATATGATGTAGGATCAACAGGATATTTTGAGGTCTCTCAGAGATAATATTCAGCGGGCATAGAATCAACAGAAGCAGTATGCTAATTAGAAAAGGGTTGAGCGTTCATTTGCAGTGGGTGACATGGTGTATCTCATGTTACAGCCATATCGTCAGTCCACTCTGCGGAAGAGGGGTGCAGAGAAGTTGAAACCTCGTTACTATGGTCCATTTTGTAAGAGACTAGGTGTCTCTCAACCCTTGACTTAATCTTGAATGAAGTTTGTTTGACATTTTTGAGGGTTTGTGATTTTTTTGTAGTTTTTGCAATAAGAGGGTTTATGCGATTTTTGACATACATGAATTAAATATAATGCTGGAATGATAAATATTGAAGTAGACTATCATCTAACAATGGCGATTGGCTTTATTTAGCTTGCAAAATGATTACAAGAATGAATCTATATCTTGCGAATAAAAAGGCAAACATGCAAGATAAAAATCAGCTGAAAGAATGACTAAGAAACCTGGTTTATTTGCAGCAAAGAACAATAAATTGAGAAGCTCGAAATTGCTTGATATCCAGCCAAGGAATGACGCCAGAAGCTTCCAAAGGAATATGCGTCCCAAATGGAAGTAGAAGAGACCAAAAGAAATAGGCGATTTGGCTCCCAAGTTCACACGCCTAAGTGCTAGAGATGTACGGCCTGGCTGCAATAAAGAAAGCCGTACGGCTGAAGGAATATACCTGAGATCTGGTGAATGAGATTGAAAATCGACCTCTTTTTGATTCAATACTTTTTCCTTCAAAACCCTTACTGATTCTTTCTCTGTAAGCACAAATATGACTTCTGAATAAAGTCACCCTGATTGACAAGCTTCAACTGGTATTTCACAGCCTCAGTATGTCTGATTCTGAAGAGTTGATGTTCTCCAAAACCTGATTGCAGAAACCCTTGTTTCTCCAACTCCAAATTGTTCTCAGAGAGAAAAGACAAAATTTGAATAATCATATCATAATGAGTTCTATTCTGTCTTTGAGAAATAAATACCTCTCTCAAAAATTCGACCCCCTTCAAAAAAGCAATTTAAATACATTTAATAATATAAAATTCGCCTATTTTGAAACTTAGGCAATTTCATTAATAAATGGCATCCTTTTTTAATGAGTAATAAATACTCATTTAATATTAATATTACTCCACTATTATAAAGTATTAAATACTTTATAATTCGCCATTAATTAATATTTTAATATTTCACTTAAAGTGACTTTATAATATAAAGTCATAATAATAATTATTTTAAATATTATTAAATGCTCCCTTATTCACCATTTGCTCATCAAACTGTCAAACTGGGTCGAAACTAAGATGACCAACTGAACCAAGTGCCTTGCCAGAAATAGCAACCCCTGTCTGCCTGACTTACTATAAATAGTAAGTGTCTGAATATCACTTTGTAAGTCTCTGCAAAGGCCCAAACCTGAATCAACTGATGGAGTGATGTCTCGAAACTCTAGATAACTGCCAAGGACAACCCTCTAATCAAAACTGTCAACCTACGAGGGTCAAATTGATAGGCTCACTCCTCAACAAACAACGTCAGCTAAAACGGGGACATTACAGTCCACCCTCCCTGAAATTGCTTGTCCCCAAGCAATCTCTGCAAATAAAAATGCACCACACCACCTGGATCCCAAGGGTAGTGTCGGTTAATGTCCCTGATAGCCACAACTAACTCCTGTAACTCCCACAACTGATCAATTGGAATGGAATGCCATCCCCTGTCAACCGCAGTGCTGTCTGTCATAGGATCAAGAAACTCAAGAGGAAGCAAGTCAATCTGCAAGCAACACTTGCTCCCTAAAACTGCACGAGATATACTATCATCCAACATATTCAGCATGTGCATACCAGAACTGTGCACCTGAAACAAATCGTGTACATGCGGATCAAACATGAAACCATATACACTCTGCATCGTGTACTCACTGTGAAACTCCTCCGAAAGCTGAGTTTGAAATCCCAGTGCACAAGTAGGATCCCAAACACTATCATCACTCTTCCCACTAACGAGAGAGATAGAGCATAGGCTCCCATCTGTAATCCCCCTCAACACATATTTCTTGCCTTGTACCTCAAATCTCATCTCCATTTTAGGCAAGTTGAGGGTGAACACACTAATGTCCTGAAGCTATCTCATACCCAACACTAAATCCATCCCACCCAGGTTGACCACATAAAAGTTTGCCTGCAACTCATAATCATTCAGCATGAGGGTGAGATTACAAATTCGTCGAGTGCAAGTGAGGGTATATCCATCTGCCACCCGAACTCTGAATCCAGTGAAGTCCTCTGTCTGGAGTCTGCATCTGCTGACGAGGCTCTCATCAATAAAATTGTGTGTGGCTCCGGTGTCAAGCATAGCAATACATCGTTGTCCATCCACTAATCCCCTAAACCTGAATGAATCATCCCGTACACTAGCAGATAATACCAACGGGGACAAGTTGGCATCGGGCCTAAACTCCATAGAGGCATTCCCGGCCTCCGCATGTTCTGAAATAGCCTGCTGGTCTAAATCCTCAAACTCAACATCTCCATAGTAAACCCACATGGCGCGGTTGGCTCTGCCCTTTGGTCTCAAAGGACAATCATGCTCCTTGCTGTAAGGTTCTCTGCACCAATAACAAAACTGTTTCCTCCTCAATTCATCACGAGTTGCATCATCAATTCTTGTTGCTGTTTTCTTCTTTGGTTCTGCAACTGGTGTATGACTCTCCTCAACAGGCAAGGTGTTTGTTTTAGGCTGAAATTGTTTCTTCGGAGCAGAAAGCTCCATACTCCTTGCCTTCCGCATGGCCTCCTAAAGAGTAGGGGGATCAAATGCCTTGACCCAACTTCTCATAGGCTCATATAATCCCTTGATGAAGAGAATGAAAAGTCTCCTCTCTAAAATACCTGTCACCATGACTGCAACCCTCTGAAATTCACTGATGTAAGAATCCAAACTGCCTGTTTGCCTGAGCTGAGCTAGCTCCCTGAAATAAAGTTCTGGATCCTTTTTGTCAAAACGCTCTATGAGCCTGCTCGTGAACTCCTGGTAGGTGGTAACTGTGTGATGACCGAGTGTGTACATGCCGTGATGCCACCAGTCATGCGCCAACCCATCAAGACGCAGTGTAGCAAACTTAATGGCCTCGTCCTCCTGCATAGGTCTCAATGATAGGTAATTGTCTAACTTCTGTACCCAAGAACTCACTGAACTCTTATCTGAGCCATCAAAGTAAGGCAAGATAATCTTGTTGATTGCATGCTGAAGATCCCTATTCACCTGTGGCTGTGGCTGTTGGTGCTGATGAGCTCTGTAGTCAAATCTACCTCCCCCTCTGGGTTTATGCACATCCATAAACTCATGAAAGACAAAGACTGCCTGATCTCAAGTGCCAATGTCGAGTACTCTCCAAAGAATTTGGTCACGTCTGCCACCGACATGCCATGATGTGGATGAAACTCAGGCTGGTGACCCTGCTGCTCTGCCTCCGGTGTCGAAGGTGCCTCTCTAGATATAAATGTAGGTTGTCCTGGCCTACGCTCATGCAAGATAGGTGACGACTGTCGCTGTACTGACCCCAGTGGCTGGTCTATGCCTGCAGTCCCGCTTGTCTGTCCTATCTGAATGTAGTGCTGCTGAGGCGGAGTACACTGCCTCATCGTGCCCATCAACTGAGACATCATGTCCATCATATTATCATGCCTGCGTTTGAACTCATCATCATAAATCTCACCTACGCAATGCTCTTTTCCCGGATCCCTATGTGTCTCTGTAGGAATCTCACGATCTTCCATCAGTGTAGTGACACTGTTCTCACTGCTATTGGAACTGGATCTGTGAAGACCCAGAACCCCTGATACTGTCTCACCTTCAGGAATAGGTGGACCTATCCAATCCTCAATTCTGCCTGTTCCTCTACCCTTACTGTAGAAGATAATATCTCTACTCATGAAAAAACATCGAAAAAGCACACATCTGACTGAAAAAGCAATTGAAAAAGCACAGGATGGCAGGAAAACTGTGCTCTGATACCACTATAAGAGACCAGGTGTCTCTCAACCCCTGACTAAATCTTGAATGAAGTTTGTTTGATGTTTTGAAGGTTTGTGATTTTTTTGTAGTTTTTGCAATAAGAGGGTTTATGCAATTTTTGACATACATGAATTAAATATAATGCTAGAATGATAAATATTGAAGTAGACTATCATCTAACAATGGCGATTGGCTTTATTTAGCTTGCAAAATGATTACAAGAATGAATCTATATCTTTCGAATAAAAAGGAAAACATGCAAGATAAAAATCAGCTGAAAGAATGACTAAGAAACCTGGTTTATTTGCAGCAAAGAACAATAAATTGAGAAGCTTGAAATTGCTTGATATCCAGCCAAGGAATGATGCCAGAAGCTTCCAAAGGAATATGTGTCCCAAATGGAAGTAGAAGAGACCAAAAGAAATAGGCGATTTGGCTCCCAAGTTCACACGCCTAAGTGTTGGAGATGTACGGCCTGGCTGCAATAAAGAAAGCCGTACGACTGAAGGAATATGCCTGATATCTGGTGAATGAGATTGAAAATCGACCTCTTTTTGATTCAATACTTTTTCCTTCAAAACCCTTACTGATTCTTCCTCTGTAAGCACAAATATAACTTATGAATAAAGTCACCCTGATAAACAAGCTTCAACTGGTATTTCACAGCCTCAATATGTCTGATTCTGAAGAGTTGACGTTCTCCAAAACCTGATTGCAGAAACCCTTGTTTCTCCAACTCCAAATTGTTCTCAGAGAGAAAAGACAAAATTTGAACAATCATATCATAATGAGTTCTATTCTGTCTTTGAGAAATAAATACCTCTCTCAAAAATTCGACCCCCTTCAAAAAAGCAATTTAAATGCATTTAATAATATAAAATTCGCCTCTTTTGAAACTTAGGCAATTTCATTAATAAATGGCGTCCTTTTTTAATGAGTAATAAATACTCATTTAATATTAATATTACTCCACTATTATAAAGTATTAAATACTTTATAATTCACCATTAATTAATATTTTAATATTTCACTTAAAGTGACTTTATAATATAAAGTCATAATAATAATTATTTTAATTATTATTAAATGCTCCCTTATTCACCGTTTGCTCATCAAATTGTCAAATTGGGTCGAAACTGAGATGACCAACTGAACCAGGTGCCCTGCCAGAAATAGTAACCCCTGTATGCCTGACTTACTCTAAATATTAAGTGTTTGAATATCACTTTGTAAGTCTCTGGAAAGGCCCAAACCTGAATCAACTGATGGAGTGATGTCTCGAAACTCTAGTTAACTGCCAAGGACAACCCTCTAATCAAAATTGTCAGCCTATGAGCGTCAAATTGATAGGCTCACTCCTCAACAAACAACGTCAGCTAAAACGGGAACATTACACATTTCGAGTCATCAGACGAGTGGGCGAGGTTGCATATGAGTTGGATTTACCGGCGGATAGCAGGGTTCACAACGTGTTTCGCGTTTCACGCTTGAAGAAGGCGTTGGGTCATCATGTGATTCCCTCTCCAGTACTGCCACCCCTTAATGACGAGGGGAAGTTGATATTAGTGCCTGAGGCCATCCTCGATGTCAGAGAGAGACATCTTCGGAGGCAGGTTATCAGAGAGTATTTGATCAAATGGAGAGACTTGCCGGTTGAGGATGCTACATGGGAGTCAGAGGAGATTTTACAGCATCCAGAGCTGAGATTGCTTGAGGACAAGCAATTTTAGGGAGGGCAGACTGTAATGTCACCTACCTAGGCAGTACAGTTGATTTAGGGGTTAGCCTATTACTCAGACCTTCGTAGGCTGACAGATGTGATTAGAAGGTCACTTGAGGCAGTTATCCAGCATTTGGGAACATTACTCCAGCAGTTGTTTCAGGTTTGGGCCTTAGCAGACACTTTCAGAGTGATTTATAGATACTTACTATTTATAGTAAATCAGGCAGGCAGGAGTTGCTATTTTTGGCAAGGCACCTGATTCAGTTGGTCAGCTCAATTTCGACCCGGTTTGATGATTTGATGAGCAAACAGTAAATATTGAGGCATTTAATAATTATTAAAAGTTTATTAATTTGACTTTATAATATAAAGTCACTTTAATGGAAATAATTAAATGTAATTAGTTAATGGTAAATTATAAAGTATTATTAATACTTTATAATAAGGAGATGAATTAATATTAAATGAGTATTTTATTACTCATTTAGAAAAAGGACGCCATTATTTAATTATTCTACCTAGGTCATTAAAGGGCAATTTAATTAATGTTTTAAATGCTCATTAATTGCTTTTTGAAGAGGGGTCGACTTATTGAGAAGAGTTATATATTTCACAAGGCAAATCGAACTCATTCATTCATGATTATTCTAATTTGTCTTTAATTCTCTCTGAGAGCATTGGGGTTTGTGAAACAAGGGTTTCTATAGATCATCGGGTTTTGGAGAACGTTTCCTCTTCAGAATCAGGCATACTGAGACTACAATACTAGTTGAAGCTTGTCGACTGAGTGGCTTCATACAGGAGTCATATTTGAGCATATTTTGAAGTTTAGATTCAGAGTTTGGGTTGACTTTCATTAGGAAAGTGATATTCTTATGCGGCTGGTTGATTATTTATCTGGCACAATTTCCAAGGAAAGTACGGTTGTATTTATTGTTGCTGACAGGCCGTACCACAGCTGAAAGGGCATCTTTCTTCCTCTGGATAAAACGCCTTGCCTTTCTGCATTTTGACTTCTCCAGTTTAGGCGCCTAGATCTCTGGAGTACTTTGCATCATTTTCAAGGCTGGTGATATATAGATCAGAAGCTGGCCGTACTGTACTTCATATTGGCGGCTGCAAATAACGAGGTTTCTCTTGAATAAAAGTGTTTCCTTTTTCTTTTATGTTCGATTTTCTTCATTGTATGTGTCCAGAAGGTTAATAAATACATTCGCCATCCTTTGAGTAGTGATTTGATGCATTATTTATCATCTATGAATTTATTATGAATTTTATAGCACTTTAGATCAAAATCGCACCATTCTACTTTACTGCAAAAAACTTTCAAAAAGTCAAAAAACTACAAAACGAACAAAAATTACATTCACAGCCAGAAGTTTGGGGTTGAGAGACACTTGGTCTCTTACAAATGGGTTAACTAAATTGATGCCTAGTTTGCTACTTAGGTGTATTGGAAATGTTGTTCCACTTTGATGTCAACCAATTTTTTTTATTTTTTTTAACAAGCTATGATATTAATTTCCTTGATTTCCAAATTTTCTAATGTCTCAATTCAAAGCATTATTTCCTATTAGCTTCTTTGATAAACAATTTCACTGTTAGACTTATCTTCAATTTCCTAATTTTACATACTATATTTACGTGTTCTTTGTGTTCCTCTTGTTGGTTATTTGAAAAAAATGGAATACCAGTATGTTTGTTTATTATTGATAATTTTTGTTGTATTTTTCTGTCAATTAGTTGCTGCAATGCTTGTCTAACTGTTTAACAAATAAAGTTAACTACTTTTGATAGCCTACACATACTTTACAGTTTAAATTGCTTTACATGTCTTCTTGACCTTAAGTAAGCAAATACCAAAGAGCCATAGTTGGCTTTTGATGTAATTTTTGATTAAGCATTTGCAGTTTGCAAACCTTAATGTTTTATTTTACTTCTTTGATGGGAACTGTAAGCAATAAGCAAACTAATGCATATTTTGTTTGCAGGGAATATTGGCAATGTACCCCTTGTATTAATTAATGCAGTTTGCCGTGACAAAGCAAATCCTTTTGGGGATTCAGAGACATGCGATAAAATGGGCAGTGCGTACATTTCATTTGGTCAATGGGTATATGGAGATTTGATGCTTTAATGCTTTGCAGTTTGACCTACCTCTGTAACTAATATTCAATCTTTCAGATTATTTCTTTCATATTGACATGTTTACTATGTTTTTTAATTCTTTTATTAATCTTTATTAAAATTCCCTCTTTCCTGAGGATGTGCTCCTTCCTGTTGATGTGTTTTTTATGACCGCACCAAACAACAGAACAAAAATAGTTTAGGGCTACTCTGTTCTCTCTTGATCAAAGTATTCCGTGTGCTAAGATTGCGAGATAGATCACACGTTCAACTCCAAGGTTCCTTAAGTGCGAATAGACCCAGTTTGGTTGATGTGTATTGCTGTGTTCTTACGAGGGGACTTACGTAATTGTTCAGATTTCTTGCAGCTAGCAGCTAATGTATGATTTTGAAGGGGATTCTTGTGTGTATGATTTGGCAATATAGCTCGTTTTCCCAAAACTAATCAGAAATGTACGGAAAGCAAAAGGGTGCAAGGCCTAAGAAATTTATATGCTACTCTAAATGCAAGATATGTGGGGCTTCGTTTCAATAGACTTCAACCAGATTTCACCTAGCCTCACGTCGGACAGCTTCAGTAAAATCGGTGCAATCTTCAAGGGAAATAGCAAAAGATGTTCAAATTATGACTTAACATGCATACACCATCACAACGATGCATATAAGCATATAAATCACAATTGAAGTTAAACACAAAATAATCTCCAGTCGACCACACAAGGCGAACTTGTCGTCAACAAGCCGCTAGTGGTATGGAATCAAGCGAAGCTATCTCAATAAAACACCACACACCAAAGTAAGCTACTTGCATGAAAATTACGCTACTTGGATTCGAAAGGAAGAAGAGACCTTGCTAGCTATCTATGACAAGACGAATTCCATCATCAATGAAAAGATCAATTATCATAAAAAGTGTTACACAACAATCTCCTCAAAAGTTTTCAAAGGGAAAACTTTCTTTCTCTTCCACACTAACAAAATGATCTACTATACTCTACTATGCAATCTCTCCAATCTCTAGCTCTAATGCTAATGCCTGATCTAATGTCTACTGTCTAATGTCTAATGAATTACAAATGAGGGGGACTCCCCCTTTATATAGCTAGCCAAGTCCCAAAAAACGGCTAGGGTTACAATCAATAGAGTGGCCAGAATCGTGCCACCTCAGCCCTAACCCTAAAAACTGCCAGAATAGGGAGTGGTACATTAAATGAATCAAAGATTCCCACTCACTCCCAAAAATAGAAAAAGGTAATAAATGCTCCACATTCAGTCTTCTAGAAGATCCTCGTCCAGTAGTGTGTTCCCATTTGCCTTCTCTCTGACTGCCAACTCAACAAATCTGCTAAGTACGGCCTCAACCTCCTGAACTGAAATCGGTGGAACACAATCTAACTGAAACTCTAACACCATGACTGAATGCTCGTGCCTCGTACAAGATTTTCTCCAAGCAGCTAAAGAGTCTTGCGTGTTTTGGATCAAAGTGGAGAATGTAGCAGTATTTTCAAAGTCATCCTGTACAAAGGTCTTAACGTCTGCGAAGAAAGGCACCAGCAAACCCCTCAAATTATCAAAGTTAACCTCATCTGGATTCAGCCGCCTAGCAAATATGGCCTCGAAGGTATTCTGAACTCCATCAATAATATTGGCCATGGCCTTGTGTATCCTAGCTGAATCCGCCTGTGCCGCATCGAAGAAGCCACGCCCTATGATCGCCGAAGAATACCACCTAGAGAGAGAAATCATATCGGTCATTCGCCGAATGACACCTCCATCAATCAGCAACTGCAATGGCACATGCCTCAATACCTCAAGACGCTGGATCACCTTGCTCGATAGATAGAGGCATCGCCCCAAGCATGATCCATGCATCCATCCGTCAGGTCGAAATAGTAGAGGCCTGCTGAAAGGCAGAAGCAAGGTCCTCCATAAATTCTTGTCTCACGCGAATTCCTGTGACCCACTTATCTGCCTCCTGTGCCATCCTTCCCAACTCTACCAAGCCGCTGATCGACTCTCTAGGTACATCTGCTGGAGGCTCTATCACTGGAACATCCTGCCCTCGAGAACGAGACAACTGCTGTACATATCCAACTAAGGCCTTGTGTTCTCGTTTCAACTTCTTATACTTCCCTTCTTTTTTGAACAATCTATCCTTGAGGGCAAGGAAGGAGTTATCACACTCCTCAACAATCTGAGCACCAGTAGGGCGTCCCAAGTCCAAAGTGGTGACCACATAATTTTCAGGAACTGCTTCATTCCGGTCACACTCGACTCGTGGGACAGCAACGTGAAGAGTACGAGAGCCATCCTCATCGGTGGAGATCTTCGAAAATTTCCTTGCCTTCTTCTTCGGTGGAGGTGCACTGATCCGGTTCAAGAATTCCTCCATCTCAACCACTGGATCAATTTCCTCACTAGGGCTTCTTCTCATTCTATCTTTAAGCCAATCGAGCACCTCATCTGTATATCGAAGGGGCTGCTCCCTGTGCCTCTACTTCTCTAACCTGCTCAACTTCTTCTTCATTCTGGCAAGGCTCATCGTCCTCAAGTGGCTGAGTATCACCTGACACTATATCATCATCATCACCATCGTTCATGGCCTTCTAATTCCCTCAAGCGAGGGTCGGGCATAGTCCTCATCATCCTGCTGACAACCCGGTTCGCGGCACTCGCCACACTTCCGTGGAGGCCGAATATCATCCTGTACTACCTATAATTTTGCAATTCGCACTGATCATGCCAAAGACACCTCCCCGAATGCTTGAGAGAACGTCTCCAAGGGTGTTGCCACTGTGACTCGTGGAGGCTCTAGCTGAACTATTTCTTTTCTTTCTGGACTCTGGACCCGTGTAATCTGTTTCTTTCTCCGTGGTGGGCGTCCTGTGATCTCCCATCATATTGTAAGTCAAAGTAATTGACCTACTTTTCAATCTGTTCACCCGTCTATCAACCCATGCCCTGGTAAATGTCATGACTGGGATAGAGAGAGTATCTAAATCAGCAACCTCGGGCTCTGACCAATCTATAGGTGGAAGTGGAGTATCTCGAACAGCTGCATAATCTGGATGGACAACATCCATATCCTCATTGACCTGGTCGGAACTGGAACAACCTCACACTCCCTGATCAGAGTAA
This sequence comes from Sequoia sempervirens, assembly GCA_007258455.2. Taxonomy (NCBI): domain Eukaryota; kingdom Viridiplantae; phylum Streptophyta; class Pinopsida; order Cupressales; family Cupressaceae; genus Sequoia; species Sequoia sempervirens. The sequence goes on from VDFB02202256.1 coordinate 190,435, forward strand.
TCGGCAACCGAGAGAACATTCTCTTCCTTACTTCAATTTCATCAACTGCATCAGCCCAATAATCCTCTATGGTGGCCTTATGTTTGAATTCCTCCGACAGAACCCAATTGATGTTATGGTGTGGGTCGTAGTGCTGTCGGCTTGTATGATATGAGAAGTGATAAAATTGAAGCTCACTTTCAGCTTCTCTAGCTGCCTGTATCGAAGGACACACCTCATTCGAGTTGCCCATCACAATTGGAAATTCTATCCCTCCCTTCTTCTTCTTCTTTTGGATTTTATCAAAGGCAAGCAACTGTCTGGATATCTCTAGCATTATTATTCTATCTGTTGGGTACTTAGGCAGCCTATAAGGATACGAGGAAAAACCTTGCAGCCTAATGTATGAAAATCTTGGAAACTGAATAAACCAGCACCCATACCTCTCAATCAGCTCTTGGGCATCCCTAGAGATTCTGTGGTGTAACCACTCCTAAAGCAACCTCGTGATGTACATGGTGAATGAATCGTTGGCACGTTTGTAGTGGGTTGTACTTGACAGGTGCAACTGTGGACACGCATCATAAATCTTGAACTGATGAGAGCCGCATCCAACAGGCTCTTTGTAAGAGATCCCCCTGTACTTCGTCATCCGTGCCAACATATAAATAAGGTAGGAGCTCATGTAAAACGTTTTAGTCCTCCTCAAGCTCAGGAGCTGCTCATGTATACTATCGCTGATCATCTCAGCCCAATTGACATAATCCTTGCCTTCTAGCACCAGGTTGATGTAATAAAACATCCAAGGCTCAAAAATGTAGGACTGTGGGCAACCACCAACCCTGCTCAACATCATGATAAGATCACAGTATTCTTGTTTCAGGTCCTCCGCTATGATCTGTTTTGGCAACTTCGCACGAGATGGCTTGGGAGTGCTCATCCAGTGGGTGTTAATTGTGTCCATGCACCTCTCGAATGTGGAAGCATACATCCGCTCAGCCCGTTCTCTGGACTTGTAAATCATGTTCCTGTGCACCGGGATCCCGAAAGCTTCACCAATGGCTGCCGGAGCGAGATTGGCAAGCACTTGGCCATCTGGTGTCATGATCGACCGGTGTTCCTTCTCGTAGCAATTGGCGCACTCCATTATCAGCTCCGAACACTGTATGGCTGGCGGAAAACCAGCAGCTGCATATAATCCACTTCGGACGATGTTGTGCGAAGTGACCAAGCCCGATGACTTCCAATTCCAAACAGCCTGTTCTTGAAGGTCTCCAGGTTGACAGAGCCCAAATTGGTGTCCGTCAACTTGCCCAGCTTTGAAATGAACTTTGATTCTGGCATGAATGTTTTGCTCAGCTTCTTGATCACAGCTTGTCTTGAGGCACCATTGTCCTTTCCGGTCGTCCTCGCTTCAGCCATCTTTAAACAACAACATTCATCAGCAATTAAAATTTAATAAAATAAGGCATTTGATAGGGGCTGCAGTCGAATTCTAAAAGCTGCAATAACTCTCGTGTTTGCAAACCTCAGCTTCTTCTCGAATAAATTCGAATCCCAACACTTAGAACAGATTTCTAAGTGGACTTTGATGACTTTACTTCACTATCAGCAATCAGCAAACTAGCAAGTTCGTATCAGCAATCAGCAATCAGCAAACTTCGAAAACTTTCAGCAACTTACTTCACTTCTAGGCGTCTTTCTTAACTGACAACTTCGACTAAGCTCAATCAAATTTCAGTCACTAGCAAAGTCGCACCTCTTTCAAGCTTTCAGCAATTTCTTTAATCAGCAAGGGCGTACCTTTCAAGCAACATTCAGATTTCAAACACCTCAAGGCATACCCCTCTCAGCAACTTCAAGGCGTCCTCTCTCAGCAAGATTGAGCTTCAACAAAATTCGAACTTCACTGCAATGCCTTACTTAGAGCAAATTCGAATTCCCTCAAGCCTCAGCAACTCACTGCAATGCTTCACTCTCAGAGCAAATTCGACTTCTTCAGCTGTGAAAACAAGTGAAAAACTTCTCCATTTTATAGCTGAAGTTCGAATTCTAGAAGAAGTTAATTTTAGCCAGTGCCATTAAACTCCACTACTCCACTTCAAGAATTCGAATTTTCCCTCTCTGGTATTTCTGACACTTGTCTCCAGTCGTCGGGAATATTATTCTTCTAGAAACTTGACTTTGACTGGCGTTTTTGAATTTGTTTTTGAAAAATTTAATTTAAATCATCCTTTTGAATCCACCAGCCGGAGCTCTGCCACTTGAATTCGAATTTCAACTTTTCTTCTGCTCTGGAAAATTCATCTTTGAAGAATTTAATCAAAATTATCTAGGCAATTTCTCTTGAACTCATCATTCGAAGAAAATTCATCTTGAAAACACATTTTATTCGTTTTTGCCTTAGAAAATTTAAAATTCTCCCTTAGGAAAATTCACAATTTGAGCACTGATTAAATTCTTCACTGAAAAAGTGTCGGCGAAGCTCGAAAGACTAGGAAATCCATTCATCATCACAAATGTTCAGTACCCAGAAGCAAATTTTCTTCAGAATGACTCGAATCCATGGGTACCCAACGAACGGGTTCATTTAATTTTTCAAATTTTGAACCTTAAAAATATTATTTCCATCATTTAAATTCGTTCTTCGCCTGTGATTACTCCGTGTTGCTCTGACTTCTTGAAAAATTTGAATCATCTTGTATTATCATCGTCTTCGACTGCATCGCCGAGGAAAGTTACTCGTGCTTCAGAAAATTTTATCATCTTGGGGCTCTAGGCGTATTTTCCAAGAAGAAAATAATTTGCCTTAGAAATATTTTTAAATCATCTTGCACTTTGAGAAGTTTCCCTTAGAAAATCTTTTGTGTTTGCTAGTGGAGAGGAATTTTTTTATCAACTTCGTTTGGAAGAATTTTATTGTCGGAGGCGCCTTGTACACTTCATCTTATTTCCACCACCTTCAAATATTTTCCACCACACATCACTTCACCACCTTAGGCGTATCACACTTGAAGAAAATCACGCCTAGCATATGCCTTAGAAAATATTTTTAACACCTTATGACTCCCTTCAAACATTTTTCAACACACACCACGCCTTAGAAATATTTCCATCCTTTAGGCTTTAGGCGCCTAGCACACACATGAGGGAAAATCACGCCACACATACCTTTACCACCTCACATGTCTTTGAAAAATTCTCTAATACCTTGAGCGCCTAACACTTACACCTTCTTTCACCATGCTTTGGTAATATTTTTCACCTTAATTACCACCCTTAATCACTTTTCACATCCAAACATGGGCGCATTTCTATGTAGGAGGAGGATAAACTTGCTACCACGTCCCTTGTGACCTTTCATCTTCTACGTTTTGTCTTCACATGCACAAGTTTGGGCGCATTTTGCCTATGGAGGAGGACAAGATTGTTTGACTTTGTTGACTCTCCATCTTGGGCGCATTTTGATGTGTCTAGTGGATGAACTCTCTCCAACGTCCTTGGGTGACTCTTCACCTTCTACTTTTTGTCTTCACATGCATGCATTTGGGCGCATTTTGCCCCTTGAGGAGGACAAGCTTGCACTTTGGGCGCATTTTACCCTTGCTGGTGGATGAAAACGTTTGACCTTGTTGACCTCTCCTGCCTTTGGGTGCATTTTGCCCCCTGAGCAGGATGAACTTGCATCTTGGGCGCATTTGGAGGGGTGAGGCGGATTTCTCATGCCTTAGAAACTTTTTTCAACTTTTCCCTCTTTCTTTTGGGCGCATTTCCTCATGCCTGCAGGACGAACAAAGTTGACTTTCTTTGACTTCTTCATCTTGGGCGCATTTGGCCCCCTGAGCAGGATGAACTTGTATCTTGGAATTTTTTATGCCTCTTCATCAATCTGGGCGCATTTTGCCAGGCCTGCTGGACGAAACTCCAGACTTAGACAAATTTTCATCATCCTTCGCCAGTATCGTGCCCTGCTATTTATAGTAAGTCTTCTCAATTTTGCACTTCTGAAGCTCGGATCAACTTGAAATTTCAAACATAGCTTCTTCATAACCCTATCAACCTGTCGACACTGCCACTTTTAGTCACCCTGCTATTTATAGCCTGTTTCTGAAGGTGGCTTACTATAAATAGTGAGCTCATGTTTCGATAGCTCCCAAGCTCCGATCGAGTTGAAATTTGAATGGGGCTTATCCTCACCACGTGACCTGTTGGGACACGATGCATGCAACTGATTTACTATTTTTAGCATGTTTCAATTTGACTTACTATAAATAGTAAGTGCTCCGTTTGACTCGAATTTCACCGCAGATAGCCTGAAGAACGCGATCGCGGTGGTTTACACCGGATTTCGAAGATTTTGACTTTTGATGCCTATTTTTAGGCTCCGAAGCTGGAAACCCTAATTTGCATTGCATGCGTATCAAAAGATCTCCGTTTGTCTTTGTTTCTGCGGCACGCGATCGGCTCGTGCATCTGAACTGCTGGGAGGTGGCTGCCGGGACACACCTGCTAAAAATAGCAAGTTCCTTACGAGTGAGAATCCCGTTTGCATGTCACACCATCGCGAAGCTCTCGAAAAACCCATCGGAATCACCTGACATGCAAAAGAAACCTCACATGCAAACCCTAAAAATAGCCTCGGAAGGTGAATCCTGAAAGTAGTCGTCCCGCCTTGCATGTTATACCATCGCGAAGGTCTCAAAAAACCCAGAAGGAATATCCAGACATGCAAAGAAAATCTCTGCATCTGGACCCCGAAATTCGTGCCGGAAGCCGGACTGCTAAAAATAGTAAGTTATCTGTTTTTGCTCAAATTTTGCGCACGAGCAGTCTGATATGCTCTGAATGCAGTGTGACTGTCTGAATCTCAAAATAGCTGGCAAAACACCTTGAATTTCATACTTACTAAAAATAGTAAGTACCTTGGAATCTGATGAAAATTGGCTGGAAGCTTGCTGAAAACATGCTGACAACAATGTTAGATTCAATTTTCAATTTACTGACTTCTCTTGACCTTGGACTGGCCAGAAACGATGAAACCCTAATTTTAGACCTGGTCAGAATTTTTGCGTTTAAGCTCAATGACGGACACGACCCCTCGAAAGGCAGACACCAGAAAAGAGACAGAGCGGGAGAGAGAAGAAAACCCAAGCCAAAAGACCGGAACGGAGCAAAATTTAGGGGGTCCCCATCTTGAATGGGGCGATGTGTGAAAAAGGTCACAACACTTCCCTCTCATATTACTGCTTGTACTTAAATCTTATTGTTGGACATGAAAAATATAGTTTCTTTCTTTATTTCTCAGCTTTACTGCATGCAATACAACCTTATGCAAGGGGAATCTCCTATTTGATATTCCTTATACTGTTAGATATTTTACATTTTAATGAAAAGCAAATGAAAGCCTTCTTTTGAACACTCTCTTTGCCTGGATGGCCACTGCAAACTGCCAAGACAAAGGCTGTTATTTTGATTCTATTTAATTGAGCTCAATTCATGCATTCGGTCTTTCTTGTAGATAGAAATCATTTTTACTTAAGCCATCTTTTGAGGGAAAAAATAAGTTGCATCCTGTATCAACTTGTGTATAAATTGTAAATTAAGCACAGGTTATTTGTGCTGCAGGTTGGTGCAGTCATTCTTTATACATATGTGTTTTATATGCTATCTCCTCCTCAAGATTCAGTACAGGAAAATCTTGGAGTTGTGCTTGCTTCGTCAAGTACTAGCTTTGAGAATCTAGATGCCCTGAAGGTTTCTTTGTTGGAATCGGGAGATGGGAATGTTAGCCATCCTCGATTTTTAAAAGTAGATTGGTACACACAGACAAGGAAGGTAGGTACTTCACAAAGTTTTTGAAAGGATAGAAATATATGATGCTGTATTGTGTATAATTATGATCTAGAAAACTCTCATGGAATGGCATGCAAGTTGACAAGTTTATGTTGTGTTCAAGAATGGAATGGAAGAGTTGAGCTTTTTGATTTTGTAGGAATTCATCAATTCTCCTGTACAATCTGACTTTAAAAGCAACCATTGCTCTCCATGAATGGCCATTTCTATTTGGAAAAAATCTCTTTCTTGTTTGCAACAAAATATTACTTGCTTTGAACAGTTCAAATATGAACACAAATATTAGATATATTTTAATGTTAGACTATTTGTGTTAAGTGATGTATGTTAATGATGTAATGACATCATTTAGTTATGTCTAAGAGTTAACTTATAATGCAAGTTAGATCTATCTTATAACTTCCCCATTCGATAATAAATACAAGCCACATTCATTGAAGTGTGTACCATTCAATTCTCTCAAACTGTGTGCATTAATTCTTCCAACATTTGGTATTAGGGTGAAGATGCCATAGGAAGGGTAACTTGATTCAAGGTGAGGAAGCCCCAAGAAGGGTATGTTGATTCAAAACAAGGAAACTACACTCATTGAAGTTTCTGCCATCCAATTTTCTCAAACTCTATTCATTAATTCTTCCAACATTTGGTATCAAGGTGAGTATGCCCTAGGAAGGTAACTTGATTCAAAGCAAGGAAGCCCCAAGAAGGGTATGTTGACAAAACAAGGAAACCCTTGAAGGTGGTATGCTAAACCACAGTGAGGAAGCCCTAGGAGAGCATACACTAATCCAATTGATCTGCAAGGAGAGGAATTTGCTGAAAGATTTATTGTGAGAGGGACTAGAAATCATTGTCTAAGGGAAAAATGAGAAATCACCATCCAAAAAAATTAAAAAAATGTCAGAAACTAGAAATCTGTATGGTACAGATAAATTGTAAAATGCACAGATGAACAGTAAGTGTTGTATGTGTGGATAGTAAATTTTGTATGTGATGAACAGTACCATTATGATAGGGTAGATATGAAGAGTGATCGAGTATGACTTTTAAATCTTTTTTTTTGCATTTCCCTAGTTGAAGGCCAACTGTAACTTGCTGTTAAGAGCTGATTGCTATGTTCCACCAAGTTTCCGGTACAGGGGGACGGCGGAATGGCGGGACGTGTTTTGGCGACAGCATTTTTTTAGGGGATTTTTGGGGACAAGGGGACGGCTATATATATATATATATATATTTTAAAAATATAGGGAAATTTCAGATATTCATGAGTAATGATAATCATAACAATGAACATTGATAAAGTTGCAAATGTAATCACCAATCATATTGACATATACATTATAGAGTCAAACAAATTAATACTACAACTACTTAATTGCTTCCATAATTCATGTCAAACAATCAATGTGCATATGATATAAAATTTTAAAAATAAAATCCCCAAAGGCTACAAGTTTGCACTACAAATGTCAAAATGACAAAGTCACAAATGTCCAAACCACAGTAATAGAAAATTTGATGGCTGCCTCTACTTGACATTTGCCAACATTGCATCAAAATCAGACTCAGAGTCTAAGTCACTACCAATTTTTCTCTTGCTCACTTGCCTCTTAGCTGCAACTTTTTTTTTGGAATTTAAAAATTAACTCAAATGGCTTTGAAAACAAGTTTTATGTTTCATTTTAGGCTTGGGAGGGTGTGGGGTCCACTTAGAAACAATAAAAAAAAAGCATTTTTAATTTTTGAGTTTTTTTTTTTGTAAAAACTTGTTAGAAAAAAGGGGATGGCTGGCTGTCTCCGAGACGGTTAGGGGACGCCTGGGCGTCCCCTAATCGTCTAGGGGATGGCGGGTTGTCCCCTTGCCGTCCCCGAGATGTCCCCACCAATCAAGGATGTTGCAAAAAAAAGGAAACTTTTTGGGGACACCTGAAAAACATCCCCAAGGCGTCCCCCGTCCCTGAAACGTCCCCGGTACAGGTACGGGGGGCAAAAGGGTAGGGGACGCGTCCCTGTGTTTCCTTGGCTGATTGTTTTCTGTCAAAGGCTGATTGAAGAAAAAGGGACTACTATCAAGGGATGATTTTCACAAGTGCACAGGTATGAGTTTTTTGAAATCTATTGTAATTGTCTGCTACAAACATACAATTTTTGTACTATTGATTTTGCAAAGCAATTCTGAATTCGTCTGCAATTTGTCTATCAAAGTCTGGAATTTTTTCTTGTAAGTTGAACCCCTAGGCCTGTGAGAGTTGACAAGTTTTGTGGAAGCTAGATGGTGGTTTCTACCTTAGCACTGGGATCTCAGGGCCCATATTTACAGCCTTGGTAGGGTGGAACAATGCATATGAACATGAACATGAGCAATGATGGTTTGCAGAAGAGGGGCTTGGTTTTCTGGGACACTAGAACAACAAACTGATAAGATTGGAGCAAGAGGGTTGCAGTTGTGTTCAAAAGGGGAGTGTGGGGTCTCTTTTAGAGGAAGATGGCAATGATGAGGATGCTGAGGGTGAAATGGATAGGGAGGTTGATGGCATGGCATCAAATGAGAACACTAATTCTAATACCAACACTAACAACAATAATGCTGAATGTAATAATATTTAGGGAGCCCTAGAAGGGGGGATTTAGAAAAGAAAAGGAAGTATTCAAAAGAGTGACATGCACAACGAGCATGTGTGTCCAGTGATCCTGGGTCAACAACAGAGAATGGAGAGGCATTTTATAGGATAGCTTGTTAAGGAGTCCAAAGATAGTGTGATGATTGTTGCTGGTTGATTCCAAGGAACAGCTGGGGTTGATCTTCGTGTTCTGGTTGCACATAACCACAATTGTGATCAATTGTTGCAAAATATTGCAGTTGTGGTAGATGACAAAGATAAAGTTCTAGTGAAGCTATCTCACCTTTTCATTTTGGAAAGTCGCTTATGTCCAAGTGGTGAATTTAACATGGAAGAAGCCTGATCAAATCTTGAGGCATGTTTTGCAACTGAGGCTGAGATAATGTACACTACTATTTCTAGTAGCAATCAGAAGTTATTGAGGTGACTTTCCGATGAATTTGATATGGTGGTTATAGATGAAGTTGCTAGAATGTTGAATCTTATTGGAGCAGTTGGTTAATCTAATTGGAGAGACTTGGCTCCAAACAGTCTAACATTTGCAGCACCACACTCTACAAATGGACAAGTTGATGCAAGAGATTGTTGTACTTTACAAGAAAATTGAACATAAACAAACTTGCTTGATTGGATTAGATGAATTTTGTTACATAATTCAGATGTAGCCATCTAATGAGTAAACCTCTTGGTACTATTTTCTTCATCAAATTTTTGGACAGTCTTGAAGTTGTCTTCAGTTTAGTCATTAAGGGGACAGTAGATATACTTTAATGTTAGACTATGGATGTCAATTGTTGTATGTTAATGATGTAATAATACTATTTAATTGTCGAAAAGGTAACTTCGATGTAAGTTACAACTATCTTGTAACTTCCCCATTCAATACTAAATAAAAGCCACACTCATTAAAGTTTTCTCCATCCAATTCTTTCAAATTCCATGAATTCATTCTTCCAATAACAAATACAAAAGCCAAAAAATGACAGAGATGTTAGGAATAATGAAGCTTGAAAGTGAACAAATAGTTTTGAAGAACATGACAAGGAAAATAACAAAGATTTCTTTTAGTAGAACAAAGAACTTGTTCAGCTGTATTAGTGGTTGATTTAAGTTGTTTATATTCAAAGTGAATAGTGTGTTAGAAATGCAACCAAAGTTTCATCATGTATACTTGTTTGTTATGAACAATAAGGACAATCATTTCAACTTTTATTGGTGAAAAGAACATATCATCTTTAGATAGGATAGTGAGGGCAATATATCCTTCACAAAAACATAATACTTTTTGTAGGGCTTAAAACTCCACTTTCAACTGACTCATGCCTATAGGCGAGAGTTGCAATGTTAAAGGCTCTAACCAAATTCTTTTACATTTTTTCTAAGTGTTGTTAAGGTTCAAGTATCAAATAACTCAAAGGTTCATGACCTTTGTATCAAAGTGATTTGCTGATTGTCAAATTAAAAGTGATCAAAGGGATCATATTTATTTAGTGACTAACAAGTCATTGATTATTGGAAAAGGTTCGCAAACCATCAATCATTTTCAAAGCCAATGGAACATATTCAAAACACCAAAGACAATAGAGAATAGTCAAAACCTCAAAGCTTGGAAGTTCAAGTAAAAGGTAGTGGGCCCTTTCTAGTGACATCATCAACAATATTCAACATCCAATAAGTGCACACATGGAAAATTGAACAGCTTGTGGGTATCGAGGCAAAATTTTTGAAGGTGTAAGAAATAAGATAACACCATTGGTTAAATAACAAGGATGGGGCCCATGGTCCTAATGTTTCAAAGAAAAAAGGCAAAGGCGAAGTCCAAATACTTGGGTTTTAGAAAATACACTCCAAGAATACATGGAAAATAAATGCTCATTTAGAGCTTGATAAAAGATTGTTAGAAAAAAAGGTCTGCGAACCATAGACCTTAATATGGTGGCATCTCATGGGATCATATTGCAAGTCCTTTGAACTCAAAGCAATTTTTTACAAGTCTCTAGTTAGAAATATGAAATGGAGAAGTTCTTATAGGAACATTACAAGCAAAAAGAGAGACTATTGAGGATCTCTAAGTAGAATTAAGCCACAAAGGATCATGCTAGCACTTCTAAAGGATCATAATCAAAATCAAAGGTTTATATGAGCTAATCGATAAAATTTTGTATTTGCTCTCTTTCAAGTACAATGAATTGATATAGAAGTGGAAGTTGTTGAAGATTGGAACTCTACATACTCATGCATATCAAAGCAATATAAATTGAATGCCTAGTAGAATTGTATAGATAAAAGCTTTGGTCTTGTTTTAAAAGTTCCAAATTTTTTTATTTTGTAGTTCTTAGTATTGTAATTTTCAAGTATTCTAGCCATGTGGGATCTTCTAAAAAGTAAAATCCGTAGAAGCAAATTTTTCGATAAAAATTGAGGTCTAGGTTTTGTGGCCAATTTCGTTTTGAATAGACCCAGATTGTCAGATTTTTGGAAAAATTTGATTTTTTTAAGATTCCCTCAAAAATAGGGCTGAAAGCTTGCATAAAAAATTGCCAATCTTCAAGAGGAGTGTAAAATAGAGAGACCCAGATCGATGAAAATTGGAAAAGATGACCTGTTTCTAAAAAGTGATGCCCTAGAAAAATAGACCTTGAAAAAGTGAGCTTCTATGCTTCCCAATCTCGAATCCACAAAGAATGCTGAAAAATTACTTTGTTTGAGCCTTCAAATCTTGTTGAGAAAAAAAAATTGTGTTTCTTGCTCTTGAAGCTAACCTGTGAAATAATAAAGAATGGACGCCTAAAGCTTCTTTAAATAAAGTTTGGAGGTGAAACAAGCACTTTACTTGAAAAACCCTAAATTTAGAGCCTGCATGCAAAAATATCCGACTTCGTTTGCATCAACAAGAAGAATCCCTAAAAACTAGGGCATCCAAAGCATGCATTCATGAAGACATTTTTTTTTAAATTTAAACTCAAGTTGACTTGGGCACCTTCCTTGAAATAAGGCACCCATCTTCACCAATGTTAGAAAATTTTCCAAGATTTTCAACTTTTAAGCTTTTACGCATCTCCGACATCAAGTACCCCTTGTTTGAGCTTTGTTTTTCACCATTTGATAGATCCTGTGAATTGGATGTTGGGTTCGTTGAAAAGCCTGAAGAAATCTAAGAGGAATGACTAGTTTTTCAAACCCTAAAAAGTGTCTTTGGCTGCTTGAAATGTTGGGCGCCCCTGGTTGACTGGGGCGCTTTTCTTCACCAAGCTTAGTTTATTTTTGTTGATTTTGAACTTTTCCCATTTGTCTTTCTTTGTTTCTCGTGTCTTCATCTTTGTTTGATCTGCAATTGCTGACATCTGATGAATCCTCTAGACTGGCTAATGGATTCGTTGGAAAGCATGATCAAAACTGAGAAGAATCTCTTTGAGGCTACAAACCCTAAAAATTGACTTTGGCTGCTCAAAACCCTGGGTGCCCCTAGTTGAGTGGGGCGCCCATGTTTGCCAAACTTAGAAAAATTTTGGTGATTTTCAGATTTTCAATTTGTCCCTTTGTTGCAACACCTCCATTTGATTTGAAATTCTGGCCATTTGACAGATCTTGTGAACCGACTGAGATATTCGTTGGAAAGCTTGAAGAAATCTGAGAACCCCCAGAATTGCAAACCCTAACAATTTCTTTTGATTTCCTTAAATCTTGGGCACCCCTGGCTGACAAGGGTACTTTTCTTTGCCAGACTTAACCATATTTAAAGATTTTCAAACTTCTCGTGCTTCGCATTCACTACCTTGTTGACTACGTTGTCTGTTTCGTGTGCGTGACAAAGAAAATCTGGGAAAAATGGCTAAGGCATTGAAGCCTAGGCGCCTTCCTTCAAATAAGGCACTTGGGTTCTCCAGTGTTAGAATAATTTTCACAAATTTGGCTATTTTAAGATTCCCCTCCCCTATTCACCATTTTTCGAGCATCTTTCATCGTGGATCGATCTATGCAGCATTTGAGACTTAGATTCTGACACCTGGCAGTTGGCCATCCTCCATTGATGGCCCCGGAGGTCTTGATTTATCTTCTAAAAAAAGTGAAATAGACCCACCAGAGAAAAAATGACTTTTTGACAATTTTGACTGGACCGGCATAATTAGGATGAAAAATCAACCAATCAAAATCAGTTTGAACTTTTTCTGCAAAGATTCTATTTTAGCCATTTTCCTAAAAAATAGGGGTTGATATGCAAATTTTAAAATTTTCCAAAATTTTGCAAACATTTTTTTGACAACAAACCTAGAAAAACCCTATGGTCCATTTATTTTGTAGAAATTTCTAAAAATAGAAAATTGCTATTTTTAGAAATTGACCTTTTATGACTTTTGATGACAATTTTACAAGATTTTGACCATTTTTACCAAAATGCCTTAATGAAGCAAAAATTTTAATTTTGGGTACAACACAGTTAGAACTAGAATGTTTCTCAAGGTTGCAACCACATTCTCCTTTTGTTCACTCCAAGTTGAAATGAAGAGGTAATGGAACAAATAATATATTTGATCTCACATACCCAAATCTATCAGCAATATACTTGTTCTGAGCTCTGAAAATGTCTTCAATATAGCAGCTCTTTTAGAGTACTGACTGTTATCAATTTCATCAAGACCCTGAAAGCTCTCTACAATCATGTGTAGTACCTTCTTCATAGTATCATCATCATAGGGCACCGGGGGTGCTAGGATTCTCATTACTTCACTAAGACATGAAGTAACCAGCAATTTGGTTTCTTCATCAGGATGCCTCAACCAATATGGATGATTCAGAGAGGTCACTACAGTTGATAATTCCATCTTCATCACCTCAAAGGGTAACTGCTTCACTTGGCTCAAACATTGTTCCACCATATGAAGTATACTCACTTCATCTTCCCTTGACTGACATTCTTCATTGAGCCTTGTTCCTGCAATGTAAAGTGACCTTGCCACACTTTTTTTTTCATCAAAAGCCATGATTCAATCTGATAACTCACGGTTCCTTAAAACCGCAGAAAATGTATCAACTTCAGGAACTTCTGGAAGCTGAAACTAAAGTCTATTCTCCTTTGTTGTAGTATCTTATTTCCCTGTCACTCATCTGACAACTTTAACATTGATTTCACAAGATGGCAGGAAAACCAGCTCTAATACCACTGAAATATCCCTCTTAATTTTTTCTTGAAATTATTAGCACATAAACTTCACTTTTAGTGTTAGCCCAACAAATATAACCAGCTGAAAGGTAACCCTTCACTTTCTAATCACCAAGATCCCAGTGTGGGAAAGGTGAGAGCATACGGTGCGAGGAGATCATTAGATGAAATCTGAAATTGAAAGAGCAATGCTACAGGCGGCTAGCCGACCACAATGGAAAAGTTAATGCTTAGGTGGTGAACCAACCATAAGGAGCTCTACCACTCATTTAGTGAGAGCGGAAATACAAATAGAAATGTAAAGCAACTCAACCACTTATTCAGCAAGAGTGATAAAACAAACTGAAATGTAAACAACTTGACTACTTATTCAGTAGGAGTGAGATATACAAGAATATAAAGTGCAGAAATATAAAGGTTGATCAGTACTACTGAAAATCAACGTTACAATATAAAGCTTCAGCTGCACTAGAAAGGAGATATACATAGGAATGGATCATCAACATGTTAGGGAACAATCTCCAATGTCAAATACAACATAATCAACAAGAATCATGATGAATATATGAAATATATCAGGTCTGATATAAAAATACAGCAAACAGAAAATCAGACCAACAAGCACAGAATTCACCTAAATGCTCATATCTTGCTCCAAACTCATCCGTTTGTTCTGAAACTCGATACAAATGCTAGCTAGAAGTTGGGAAACCAAGACCACTTTGAGAAGACACCACTACGCAACCCAAATATTTAATGCACGCTTTCCAATGCAACCATGATGAAAGGTACAATCTTCAAAAGGGGCGATCTGATCTAGAAATTCAAAGACTCGCTTAAAAATCATGAAACCTTGAGCAAATGGGTACCTAGGGTAGAGGAATCAACAGGAACAATACCCAGAATGATAGAAAAATCCCACAAAAAGTTATGAATAGAAATATGCTTCAGCCAAGCACCTCCAGCAACGTCAAAATCGAATTATATATCAGCAATTTGAAATCTACACTCCTAAATGAAGCACAGTCTCTAAATTTAGCTAGGTACTATCTTGCAAGTATGAAACTGAATGGTGCTATGAGGTATGCATTCCTTGAAGCAAGGGCTCTAAATTCAATTCAGCAACAATTCGATACAATATACAATAATGGATGCCAATGAAGGAGCAAGGCACTGAATATATAAAACACTCTTCTTGGAATTCGAATCATTTCTTTAACCTCCAAAAGGGACGCCCAAGGCTGAGGAATAATAAAATATTATTAAATGCTTTTGTTTCATCTTCCTAGGCGTCCATTTGAGACTTAGGAAAACATTTCACTTTTGAATATTTAATTCTCTAATTGGGACGTCCAAGTATAATTCCCTCTTTTAAAAACAACTTGAAGTCACACGCCTAGGCATAGGGGTCCAAAAATAATAATAAAATATATTTGTGACTTAAGTTATAACTTTCGAGGTGATGGTCCTAGCTCGATTGGCTAAAGCATCATGTTGCAAGCAAGAGGTCACGAGGTCTAGTCTCCCCACTACCCCTGTGGTACTAGAGGGCGTGTCGCGCAAGCGT
The DNA here is from genome assembly GCA_007258455.2 of Sequoia sempervirens. Classification (NCBI taxonomy): domain Eukaryota; kingdom Viridiplantae; phylum Streptophyta; class Pinopsida; order Cupressales; family Cupressaceae; genus Sequoia; species Sequoia sempervirens. The sequence goes on from VDFB02202256.1 coordinate 205,616, forward strand.
CACCAGTCATGTGAAAAAAGTTTACCAGGCGCACTGCAATTTATAGGGGGATGGACACCCAACCGATTCCTGTAGTCAAAAAAAAAAAAGTTATAACTTTCCTTTTTTAGCCCAAGAAGACTGGAGATACCTTTGCCAAAACTGAATTGCCTTACTGCCAGAAATAGACAATGTGCTGAACTGCTGAATTGTTGCTAAAAATAGCACTTCCATAATTAGCACTTACTAAAAATAGAATATTGCTAAAAATAGTAAGTGATTCCAAACTCATTTTAAGCACAATCTGGGTAGCCATCGTAACTTATTAAAAATAGTAAGTATGGAAAAGGTCATCAGATGCAGATGCATGTTACACCATTTTGAAGCTCTTTGAAAACCTAGAAAGACCCAAAAACCATTTTGCAAAACTCTTGCATGCAACCCATGAAAACTCAGAAAGAAGCCTCCCAAAAAATAGGAAACCCTAATTCTGCGTTCGACTAGCCTACGAGTCTGCTAAAAATGGGGACATTACAACTACTTATGTTGATCATTATTTTTCTTTGCATACAAAGAAAGAATCTCTAGATGGAGGTTTGGGACCCAAGCTTGATGATGAGGATCCTCTTGTTTCAAGATTTATTGTTTTAGATACTTAGTGTATAATATTATTGGAATTGCAGTTGCATTTGCTTGAACTTTGTTTTGTTGGTTCCTAGGCATCTTCTTGCCTAATGTGGTACTTTGTTTAGTTTTGAGTTGTGATGCCATGTCAACTACCTTTTTTGTGAGTATGCTATAAATTATTTCTCTTATAAAAGTAATATATAGGTCCTATCTCATAAAAGAAATGTTGGTAGTTAGCAAGGCAAAACCATTGGCATTCCACTACCTATGTGTCACACCCTAGTCATTGACATATGATTTAAAGATGTTGGTGCAAATCTTGTTATATATTGTAGAGTCAAAATGATTAGTATTTGCGATGTTGAAGTTCATCAAACAACCACAAAGATCTCCCATGGTGTTACATTTGATCAGTACACTCATCCATTCAAGCACTAGTATGTCACCCCTACGCTCTTCTCTCACCAACATTCGATGGTGCAACTTCCAATGCTTGGTCTCTACTTTGTCTATGACCCCATGCTGCTCATCTCAACTTTATTTTAGCAATAACTCAACTTTCTCCCTCTCAGCACCTACATTCATGTAAATCTCACTCCACGATTACTTTTTTGTATTGTGCAACTTGCAAGAGTATTGATTTGACACCTAGCTTGAACATTTTTAGCAATTTCATTTAAAAAAGAATCCTTTTTGTAGATTTCATCATGAGTCTTGGGATATTAATTGCTTTCTTGTCAAAATTGTTGCATTTAACTCGAAGTAGGAAATCATGTTGCCATAAATATTTCCTTATTTCTTTAGAGATCTCATGATGTCCTGGCTGTCCTGCAACAAATCCTTCGCACTAGGCACCCTACTATCTCCAAATAACAAATCCAAGAAATTGGGAGCATCGTAACCATAGAGTGCCATGAACGGTGGCATCTGTATAGACATGTGGTATGTCGTATTATAACAATACTCGCATAAATGCAGCCACTTGACCCATGAATTTTTCTGCCCCAAAATGTAGTTCCTTAGGTATCCCTCCACCCATTTATTAACTATCTCGGTCTTTCCATCCGTCTACGGGTGGTAGCTCATGCTCGGAGTGAGTTTCGTGCCACTGAGTCTAAATAACTCCTGCCAGAAATGACTCATAAATTTGCTGTCCCAATCACTTACTACATTCCGAGGTAGCCCATGCAACCTGAATACCTCCTTGAAAAACAAATCAGCAACCTGCACTGCTGTAAAAGTAGCTGAAATGTGATGCCCCCTTTTTAGTAGCCACCCTGAGGCTCATTTAGCCTTTATTTATTCCCGAAGGCTAAAAAGGAGAAATAAGGGAATAATAATTAAATTAATTGTTTATAAAGTTATCTCCATAAATTAAAATTAAAAGGGTAACTTTATTTATAATTAATTTAATTAAAAGTGACTTAAAATAAAATAACAAATCATAAAGTCACTTTAGGGAATAAAAAAATAATATTTGTAGAAGCTTCTTGGAAGTCATTGAGAAATCTTTATAAGGAGTTGTTGGCTTAGCAATTCATCATGTCTTGGATTTTACTTCTCATACCAGATTGGTAGAAGCTTGAATGCTTTGCTTGTCCAAGGGTTCGAAGACTCTAGGATACCATGTGCGGTTGTGAAAGATCAACCCTAGCTGGAAATTGTGGAGGAATCCATCCAGGGTTTCTACAGGTGCTTCATTGGAGAGTTTGAATTGGTGCAATAGGTGATGTATTATTGCACTTTTGATTTGAAGACTGATTGAATGCAATAGCTGGTTTATTATTGCATTTTCTGAGAATTTGCGTAATCGCAACAACTGAGGTATTGTTGCAGTTACTATTTCACTTGGAAAGGAGTTATTTCTTGCAAGTCCGATATAGCAAAATTTTACGGTCCTTGACCAAATTTTGGTAAAGCTTGGAGAGTTCGATTTGGTGAAGAAGGCATTGCAAATTTTGGAGATAGTTGCAGTCTTGCAGATTTTAAAGATTATTTTCAGTCACAAGACAAATAGTATTGTTGGCAGATGCAAACAAAATAGAGATGCAGACAAAATAGAGATGAGACGAATTTAATCTGTGGGATGCTAGAATAGTCGCTATACTTGAAGAATCAGGAGCTTCTTGCTAGCTTGCTATCGATAGAGTCGAAGGTCAATCGAGTCAACTAAAGGATTTCAGATGAGACAAATATAAGTGCTAGGTTAGAAAACAAAATCGTATAGTAAGGGTCGAAAATAATACTTTGAAGTGTGGCTAATAATAATACTTTGAAGTGTCGGGTATTGTAAAGACAAAGACGTGGTATTAAGGGAAATCACGTCTATTTCTAGGCAGTCGTCTTTGGAGATTTCAATTGGTTCTTTTACTCGCAGCAACTGGCCTCTAGAGCAAATACGATTGTGCCATCCAGGCGCTACATTTAGCAACTCTAATCATTTCGATTCTAGAGGACTCGATTTTGTTGGTGAGGGTGTTTAGTATTTTTGGGCAAATCACTCTCAGCTTTAGTAATTCATATCAGTCTGTTGGCAAGACGAGTTTACTATTGAAGGCTGACTTTATTTACTGTGGAGATTCGTGGCTCTTTCAGCTACATAGGCGCAACCATTGGGGCATACAAAACAATTCGATTCTAGTAGATTTTTCCTTGGAACAACTTGATTTGGATATGAACCATCTGGTTCTGCATTTTTTATGAGAATTGGTTAACTGCTGGTGAATTTGAGACAGCTGGGTGTGGAGTCGAGCATCTATCAAGTGGCAACTCAGTACTTCATTCGTATTGATTAGGTTCCTCTTCCTATTTGCATTACATAAGCTTGTGTAGGGTCTACTTTTGCAATCTTTACAATCGTTGTCTTTACAGCATCATTATAATTCGTCATTTGCAATTGCCATTACATTAGGAACTATAATTGTTGTATTGTTGGCATGGTCATTGTAATCTTATCATATTCAAGGCAATCTTCAATTAGTGTATTGGCAAAGTATTGTAATAGTGAGGTTACAATTCAATGTATACTGGAGATAAGACTTTGCATGACAAATGTTTGTCAAAATGTCACTTGACTGTATAAGCTTATTTTGAAGGAAATAATTGGGGTAATTACATTTCAGTCATCTAAGAGTCCTTGCATTACATATTCAGTTGTATTTTCAATCCTTTGCATACTTTAGTTAAAGCTCATTTATGCATTGTATGTGGAAAAGAAAACAAGAGAAACCATTTACCAGCTAAAAGAAGGTTGCACAACAATTGTTTGACGAAATGCCAAACCACACAAAGTGAAAATTTTAGATCAGAATTTGCAAGGGTCATTACATGAAATCGGAAAAAAGTGTGCAAACTTCGTGAGTTTATCAACCACAACATAAATGCAATCCTTGCTCTGGGTTTTGGGTAAGCCCATGATGAAATCCATGGATATGCATTCCCATTTCCAATTGGGAATAGATAGGGGTTGTAATAAACCTACAGGGAAGGAGTGCTTTTGCTTGTTCTGCTGGCACGTAGGACACTCTCTCACATACCTGAGTACCTTTGATTTGATCCCTTTCCAAGTAAACCGCTTCCTAATCTTCCTGTAGGTTTTAAAATAACTTGGATGACCTGCCATAGGGGCGTCATGAAAGGCTCTCATTATCCTCTTCTTCATAGAGGATCCCGACACGAGAAAAATCCTCCCTTTGTAAATGATGAGGCCATTCACAAGGGTGTACCTATCATCTACAACTGTACCATCAATGAGATTGGAAGCCCACTTATCCTTACCATACTCAGCTGCAATCAAATCTCTCCAATTATCAGTAACCTCACCTAGAGAGCACAAGTAAGGCCTTCTAGAAAGGGCATCGGGAACTACATTCTTCTTACCCTTGACATAGGCTATGTCAAAATCATATGCTTGCAACTTGCTGGCCCACTTTTGTTGCCGATTGTTGAGGTCAGGTTGACCAAGGCATGCATGATGGCTAACATTTCCTTATCATAAATGTTGTAACCCCTCTCAGGACCCTGAAGTTTCTTTCTCTCAAAAGCGATTGGGTGCATATCCTGCATCAAGACAACA